>OU343044.1:4863806-5153301 GCA_910593735.2 Ectemnius lituratus | reverse complement strand
TCTCTCTCTCTCTCTCTCTCTCTCTCTCTCTCTCTCTCTCTCTCTCTCTCTCTCTCTCTCTCTCTCTCTCTCTCTCTCTCTCTCTCTCTCTCTCTCTCTCTCTCTCTCTCTCTCTCTCTCTCTCTCTCACTCTCACTCTCTCTCTCCCTCTCTCCTTCATTCTCCTCGTCATACCAACATCAACTCTATTCTCTCTGTTCCTCTCTCGCACCCCCGCAGAGCCTTCTTCCTCTCGCTTTCTCTTACTCTCCCTTCATTCTCCTCTCTCACTCTTTCTCTCTCTCTTTCTCTCTCTCTCAAGAGTAGTATAGGAGAGTAACAGAGACAGAGAGAGAGAGAGAAGTGTCTCTGCTCGGCAGCTCGAACGGTGCAATCGAGGCCGAGCATCCCTTTCCGAGTGTCTCTTGTACTGGAGAGAGAGGCGCCCTCTCTCACTCCCTCTTATTCACTGTCATTGTCTGTCAACGGTATATACGTGGAGGGCGGCATCCCCACTCGTACCGCTAGTGAAGCTACCCCTGGTGGAGGGTGGTGTGTGCCGTTGGCAGCGGGTCCGGCAGCGCGCGCGAGCGTGTCGAGCGGCGAGCACCGTCGAGCAGCGCCCCCCTCGCGCATAAAGCCCCTTCGGAGAGAGGCTGAGAGAACGATCCGTACAACAACTAAAGTTGCCGTGGCAAAAGTTGAGCCGACGAGCTACGAACGATTCTACTCTTCTACCTTCTTCTCGTGCACGCGCCCTCTTCCTGTAATAGCGCACACATCCACTGGCAATCAACCGTGTCCATCGAGAGAGAGAAGAGCTGTGTCTAAAAGTTTTAGAGATTCTTTTATCGTCGATTGTTACGTATACGAGTTTCGTCGAGAAAGATTGAATATATTTCTTGGATTTAGTAAAGATCGGACACGTACTTTTTTCTTTCCGGCCTAGTTTTTGCTGTTTGAGATTGTGCGCCGATTTGTTGATTGATATTTCCAAGTTTTCCGGGGCCGGATTTTTTGTTTGGAGATTGTGAGTAAAAGAGGAGAAAAGGATTGTTGGAAGTGTTGTATAGAAACTGGAAGACAGAAAGTCTGTTTTTATTTTACTCCGCTGTGCATCTTATACTACGAATCACTGACTGCCATCAGGATTCCGTCGCGAGGATTAAACCACCGGGAAGCTACGCCGCCGGCTCGAGAG
Organism: Ectemnius lituratus; assembly: GCA_910593735.2. Taxonomy (NCBI): domain Eukaryota; kingdom Metazoa; phylum Arthropoda; class Insecta; order Hymenoptera; family Crabronidae; genus Ectemnius; species Ectemnius lituratus. The sequence goes on along the minus strand of OU343044.1, from coordinate 5,152,121 downwards.
ACCTCGACCATTCCCAGGGATTCTGGGTAAGTACAATCTCTGATTCAGTCGATCTTTTATTATCGTTGTACGTGAATCTTACGAGTCGGTTTTCTATGATTTTCTTTTGATCGACGGTATTTTGTTTTAGGATTTGTTATTTGTTGGATAGGAATTTTGTTGGTAATTATTTGTTTCCTTAAATATTTACAGTTGATCTGTAAATCCTGTGTTATATGCTCGAATTATTTATCCTACAAATACCACTGAAATGACAATCCGATATAATGTCAATAGACAATCACACTGTATGTGTCATTTTTGCATAGGTGACGGTTATTTATTTGTGAATTATTTATTCTTTAAGTAGGAATATTGAGACAACAATATCCTGCAATGTCAATACAAATTTTCCTATAAGTGACGTTTATTTTCCACGTACCAATGAACGTTAAATAACAATAAAATAAGATACTCATACTGTATGTTTAAATACATATCCTTAAAAACAATAAACTATTATTTACCATTCACAGTAAGAGAACGCAAGCACTACGTCGCAAGTATGCGCAAATTGCTCATTCCTTCCTTCCAAACGTCATTCTTATTTATTAACTACCAACTGTCCATTTCTCTAAATCAAGCAAACTATCAATAATCAATAACTCTGTATTAATAATAATCGAAGAAAAATCATGGAGAATTCGTGTGAGGGAACTTTACTAGGAATGGTAGTAAATTTCTAGTATGTCTGCCCGGCGACGGAGGTTTCTCGGCAGTGCGGCAGCGAAGGCTCGAAAGGGTGAAGTCGAGAATCACTACCGACGTGCTTATCGATCGGATGTTTACCCGTTTCGTAACAGTAACGAGGCTTCCTCTCGCACAAGTACATCGGAATCTCGTGACTCTCTCGGCGTTAAGTCCCTCGACGGGACGCAGGAGAAGCGGACTCGGTGTTTAGCGGCGCGGAAGCGTTAAAGTACACCTCGCTGCCCTTGGTGCGTTTATGGTGTGTGTGACAATATCTCTTGAAATTTCCTTCTATCAAGCAAATCATTCATCGAATCATCAAAATCCTTGTTAGTGAACAGTGAATTCTTGAAAGTTTTGTAATTAAAATAGGAAAATAGAAATAGTTGTTTTCTTATTGTTCGATCAAATAGTTGACAATCATTCTTTAAATCATTTATGCTTGCTAAAACACAGTTTGTCACTGATGTTTATTTCACTGTTTTTATTTCAAAGTTTTCAGGGTATTAGCTTGGCTAGAAAGTTTAAAATTGAAACGATTTATCATCTTAGCGACGATCAAGACTGTTAGTATAACAGTGTTCTTTTAATTTGTTTGTTTAATTCAAGTTATCCTCATTCAAAGTCTAGTGTATTTAAAATGATTGGTGATCGATAGAGTCTATGATTTACATTTCTATTTTTCTTGGTATCTCTATGGTGTTGGTGTGTGTGTGTGTGTGTATGTGTGTGTGTGTGTGATATAATCTATCGAGTAATCATTCTCCAAACCATTCATCATCAAATATCGCGCTAGTGCCTCGTGAATTCTCTATGCACTCCAACATACTCCGCAGTTTGGAATTGAAAACGGAAAAACGGAAATTGGAACGATTTGTCTTTTGGTTATCAACAACAAGCAGACTCTTATACAAGAATCTATTTAATATATTTATTTAATTCACGCTATATTTATTCAACTCTCGTCTATTGAAAATAATTATTAATCAAACACATCCATCAAACATTCGCTTATTACCGCGAGGTAAAAAGTGCGGTCGATGGTGAATTCGATTTTGTGGTAAAACCATCCACTTTTCATGGTTTTTCTCTAACATCGCGCTTACTGTTCGCGGTAAACAACAGAGTGAGAGAGAATCCAGGAAAAAGAGAGATATTACGATGAGAGAAAGATAATATAAAAGAGAAGAGAGAAGCGTCGGATGGTCTACTTCCTTCGAAATGAATACTTTTGAGTTTTCTTTATGTTTGTTTAAATTTACCAAGAAATTTTGGGATTGCATTATTTAATATTGTTCATTATTATATATAATTGTAGTTCAATATTATACAATTAGACAAGTTATCGATGGTGAGTTCGAGTTCGAATCGTCGACGGTGAGTTCGATTTTGTGGTAAAACCATCCACTTTTCATGGTTTTTCTCCAGCATCGCGCTTACTGTTCGTGGTGAACAACAGAGAGTGAGAGAGAATCCAGGAAAAAGAGAGAAACAACGATGAGAGAAAAAGATACATATACTATAAAAGAGAAAAGAGAAGCGTCGGATGAGTTGCAGTGTCGAGAAAGGTGCGAGAGTGCACTTGGGGGGGGTTGAACGCCGGGGGTGGTGATTGGGGGGGGGGGGGGCGGTTTGGTAGTCGACGGGGCGACGGGGCGACGAGGCAGGAGAGAGGACCACCGGGGAGGGAAACCCAACCAACCGAATCAACCGAATTCGGGCGCTGCGGTGCGCGAATACCTCGAAAACGCCGGCATTTAATCGACGAGGCGTACATCCAAGCTTTCAGCCGGCCAAAGAGGGAACCTGCAAATTCGCACGCTCGCACTCTCCCTCTTTCGCTAGCAAACTGATAGCACGCGTTTCTCTTGCGTCGAAATTTCCAGCCGTCAGAAAAATCCTCACCAAAATTCTCGCCTCGACGCACCAGGAAAAAATATCACTAGCCGCGCGAGCGAGCGCGAGCGCACGTTGGGGTTCACGCAAAAGCCATTGGTTTTTCGGGCTTCTCCCTTTCCGCGAGGGCTTCTCGCTCCGATTGCTTGACTGACTGCGTTTCCGAGATATCGCGTTGCGATGGCTTGCTTTTGCTTGGTAAATTTAGTTAAATAATGGAATATAACGAAGTTTGGAGTCTGGTTTAAAGAATAAAAGAAGTTCTAAAGTTCAACTTCTGTTTTAAACAATTAAAAATGTAATTTTTCGTCTCTGCTTGCATTTCAAAATGAATGTTTCAATTACCAGCAAATTTACCAGAGAATTGTAACATTAAACTTAACAGAAAACACAGGAATATCTTATAAAGTAGTTTTATCTTAATAAGTCTCAAAACGAATGGCTCAATTATGAAGCAAGAGTGACGTTGTACGAAGTGTGAAAAAAGTGTCGAAGAAGTGGTTGTCCTCTGCGAACCTTGGCGCGCAGAGTACGAACATTGTGGCGTCGGCGTGGCACAGCGACCGAGAAGCGAGAACTGTAGAGTTTTGAGAGAGAGAGAGAGAGAGAGAGAGAGAGAGAGAGCGAGAGAGAGCGAGAGAGAGTTGGCCAGCAGGATTTCCACGGAAATAATCTGCTTACGGTAATCTTCTTGGCTTGGCCTCCCTCCCGGTTAAGGTCCGCCTTCCACGCGGAGGACCTTCGGCTCCTCGTCGCCGCGCGTATACGCGCCGCAGCATCCTCTCCGCGAGGCCACCACGCTCGCACCAGCGACCTGTCGAATCCTAGTCCTCCAGGAATTCGTGTCGGCATCTCCTGGAATTTGTGTCGCTCTTCTTTCACAAGGACTCTCATTTTCGCGAGCACACGCTCCGGAAACATCAGTCTCTTATACAAGAGAAAAGTGATGTTAATTAAAAACGATTAATATTGTGCTTCGATCATTGAAGCTGGACCGCAATTGGATGCTGCGCGAAGATGAATAGATTGTAAGATTGTGAAGTGATAATCTGTGCAGTATCAATTACTGTTTATAAACTGACGGATGCTGCGATGGACCATTTTATAGTTCTTCAGTGTTAGATGTTGAAGATTCATCTTTAGTAACTGTATTGACAGTATATCTGTGTTGGGAGATATTTGATTGGAAGACATTGACAGGATTCGATGTCTGTCGACTTTTGGGTCAACCACCTCTCAAATTACATCTCTGACATCTCGCATTTTTGTTAGTCCTATTGTGAATTCTCTCCCACGTGTGATGAGACTTCCCAACAACTTGAAGTATCAGGGGAAGTGAAGATCATGGGAAACTTCATTGGAGGATGACAGCGAAGCGGAAGGATATTGAGAAGAAGGAGAAGAATCGAGCCAATGGATAGACCACCGGGGAAGGATCTCCTCGGGGGAAGAAGAGCTCGAAATTGACCTCGAGGAATCAGAGAGTTCGGGGGCGCGTAGAAAGAACGGCGAGCTTTGCCTTAGGCGAAGGTAGAGAAGAAATAGATGGAAAGAAAGGAAAAGAGGCTGATCCCATGGACCAAAAGATAGAAAGAGAGATTCCTCTTCTTTTCGTATCGCTTCTTTTTTCCAGCTTGGAATAAAAACTAACTGGCCGGGAGTTGGAGTTCGAAGAAGGGGGAATTCGTACGTGTATCTCACTCTTTCTCTCATCTTCGTAAGAAGTATCCGTGCACCTTGGATGCTGCAATGCCGGAGACGGCAAAACCCATGGCTGTTCAGGGCGCATTTCCACGGGAATTACGTTTTACGCTCAATGAGCGCGCAACAACGGCAGCCAGCGGCGACGACGCGCTCCGCTAGATTGCATTGAATGCGAGACCTCCGCCAGAAGAGATCTTTCTACCTCGATGCTCGCCGCCGCAGCATCCTGTCAGGAGCTGACGAGCACTACGATGAAAGAGGGGAGTGGAGATACAAGTACGGAATAAGTATCGTCAGAGATTCGACGGAAACAGTGTTATGATTTCGTTGTTCCGAGAGATTTCTCTGCGACAATGACAATGTCCTGTTGCTTCAATGAAGATGAATCATCGAAAGCTGAATTGATTGTTCGAGGAAATTTCGAGATAGAATATCTGACTGTAACTTTATGCTATCGAACAATACTCATTTATACAACAAAATAAGAGTTCGAACTAAAAAGTTCTTGCGGAAATGCTTGGAAGAGTTGAAGAAAGAAAGAATTACCACAAAACAATAAGAATAATATCAACTACCAACTACATTTCAATATGAAAACTTTACTACTTAAATCTTGAAGAAACCACAAGGATCAATAAAAAACATCAGAATATCACAAAGATGCATACCACAAAATGAAAACTTCCCTAAGAAAAAATCATACAAATCAATCATTAATCATCAAACCTACCAACGAATTTAAAACCAAACCTAATAAACCAGCATCGAATGGGATGCTGCAACACTAAAGAACATCAGGATGTTTCAAGGATAGCATGCACATTACGAAGTAGTTGAAATTCGCATTTGGCAAAATCGTGTAATGCCTTGCAAGTGGCTGCGAGCTTTTCCTTCATCTCTTCCTCCTTTCTCCTGGCAACCCCCTCTCTTTTCAACCCCCCTGCGTCTTCATCTCCGGGGTTCTTCTCTGTTCACGCACCGCGGGCGCAGGACGACGCGGTTGCACAGAACGCCATCGTTCCATTGTGGCACGAAAGAGCGAGTGCTCTCGAGGAACAATGCGCTTGTGTGCAAACACTCCTCGAAACAATGCGGCATCCGGGACTTAACTTTTCGCGATAGCTCGGGCTAGACTCTCCTGCTCTCTCATTCTCTCTGATTTTCTCTCTCACTCTCTGCCATACAATACATGCGAAGCACCAGCAGGGCCTCGTGAACTCTCCATGTACTGCTACATATTCTCCATCCTCGCCAAGTCGTATTCCAGTTCTTCGACTACCCAGCATGGCTGGGAAGTTCGAAATTGAAAACGGGAGAACGCCTGCTGAGCTTGTTGTATTGTCGCTTGGATGGTTTATCTTGTGCTTCTCGAGAATAGGCAGATTTTTGTAATATGAAAGGTTTTTAGTTTAGTTATTTAATACGTGATGTTATTATGTTGTATTATTATTATAAATGCACTTATGCAAAGATGATCTGTTAGATAAAATGAAAAATCGCATTACTTAAATTAAAAGCGTTTAACTTATAATAAATTGATTCTGAAAGTCCTAGAATATAAATTCAATTCTTGGATACAGTAATAAAGAATTATCCTTAAATCAAAAAACTGATAACTAGTCAAACACAAATCGAATGTGTCTCGGTGGCATTTTGCTCGTACGGGAGGATCTTAATACTCAATAATGGGGATTTAGCAGTCATTAGGGAGAACGTGGCTGGCAGGATGTATCAGTCGATTGGTAACACAAAGTGTTTGCAGTAGGGCCGCGCCGTTCCTACGAAATGACTGGTTGTAGGGGTGCGTGGAGGGTCAGTTGGTTCGAGTGGGAGATGAATTCATCGAGAGAACGGAAGAGGCTGTGCGGCACCCTCTGCATCTTTAGCAGCATCCGAAAGCTCCGGGTGCGCCACTTGCCAGACCCACTGTCGAGCACTCGACTCAACCACTCGAGGGCCAATCGAGTGGCGACTTGGGCATTTTGTCCACACACTCTTACCCGCCTGTAACAAGTGCATTGTTCACCGTGTGTGCACTGCCGGCCGCACAAAGATAAAGAGACGCAGCAGTATGGCAAACCGCGGACCAATGATTCTTCGATGACCGTTCGATTCTTTCCACCCTTTACTTTGCCTTTCTCTATTAACTTCCAGTGAACGATTAGGATTCTAATATTCGAAATACTTTCTTCATTCGATCTAAATATAAATATAGAATTCCATTTTATTATAACCCGATTCATTGAATGAGAAAAATTAATATAATAAATCAATTGAAATTGATAGAAAATGATGTGAGATGAAAATGGATTAATACAAAGCATACTCAACAGTAGTATCATTATTCAGTCTCATTGGCTTTCGGAGGAGTGAGAGTCCAATTCACTGATTCGCGGGGAGTGTCGTTATTGCTATTGGCGGATCTCCCGCGGACAGGTTCGTCATTATATTCAGTGATTGTTTGTGAATCTGGTTCGCGCCGGGTGGTGGCTGCAAGTGTATATTCGTCGAACGAAATACATGCTCGAAGGCGCAGAAGCGTACAAAGGCATGATGGAGGCTCGATTCGCGGCTGACTCGTTCCTCGAGGACCCTCGAGGGCCGCTCGCCCTTTTCCTGGCCCTGCCCTTCCTCCTCCGGCGGCCAACGAAATTTTAATATCGCACCACTCGGGGGAAAGAGCGCCGCCGCCGCCGCCGCCGCCGCCGCCGCCCTGAAAAGACCGAGCCTTTATGGCCTCCGATCGAGCGGAAACCAAGCTCCTGCCGATCCAGGAAAATTGCAATCTAAATTAGAAGCTTTGATGAACGCCATAGGGAAAGTTTTCTCTGTTTATTATACGCCTAATAACTTCTAACTTAACTTTATACTTGCCAAAGTAGTACTACAAGCTTTTGAAATAAGAAATAATTTATTACTAAATTTTAGTTTAGCTTTTTCTAGTTTAGCTAGCACATGATTGCTTACACCCGAATTACTAATAAAGGAGACAGAAATTGTGAGATAATCTTAATTAAAATCTGTAGTAATATCTAATTTCTCTAACGTTAAATGATGATGCTCAGTACAGGTTTAGTTATACAGAAAAATCGAAGAGAATCATTCGAACATGTGCATCATTACATCCTAGCTGGTACTCGCGCGGAGGAACAGGACTCGCTCGACTAAGCGCTCGAGTGGCATAGTTGACGAGGAGTGCACTCTTCTCCAACGACGACGACGCTCCTTTTCAATCGAGTCTCCGCTCTCCAATCTAGCGCGAGCAACCGACTCCACTGAATCGGGAACAATACTTTATTAGAAGCGGGTTTATCGATGCGAGATTTTCATCTCGAGTGGGAGAAGCGCGTCATTCGTGTGCAGCTCCTCGTCTTTCCGACGAGGAATCTTGTTCTTCTTCATTGTTCTCGGTGATAGTCGTCATTAAGACAGTTGTCCTGTACCACTTTTTTAGGAATTTTGATGATGGGTGCAGATTATTAATAAACTATTCATAAAGTTTGAACTAGATTCAGTGTCTGTGAAGATCCTTTTGATTAAAAACTCTGCCTTTTGTGCGACTTTCTATAACTGCAAATGGCACACTTTTAATTTTAGTATTAAAACCAATGTCAAGATTTGAGTAAAAAATTGCAACATTATAAAAAAGTATTGCGAATACTAGAAAAAATATTAAAAATTATTGATAGTTTTGTTAAAGAAATATAATTCTGATAAGAACTAAAATTATACAATAGGACTATCTTAAAAAGCAGTGTTTCGATTCCAATCCATACCACAAATATAAGAACAACTTTTCATTAATCTTGCATCGTAGTTTTAACTCCTCCAGCATTAATTACTCCGGTTCACGTCAACCAAATGCTTTCGTTCTTCGTCATCGTGATCGCAGCCAACAGTGGCGTCGTCGCGAACGACGCCGGGCGTCATCCGATTGTTTTTCGCGTCTCTCCGCGCAGACGTTAATTACCGTGGAATTAACGGGCCGCTTAATCCGCAACATGTGCGAGGCGAAACAATATTCCACGAGCCCTCTCGCCCGGACGCAGATGTCGATCGACACACACACACACAAACCGAACCGAGCACCAACGGCATAATGAACGATGCATGTGGAACAAATAAAAATGAATAAGTCGACGACGGAGAGCGTCGTCGTCGCCGCTGCCGCCGCCGCCGCCGTCGCAGGAAGAAGGGAACGCCGAGGCTTCGAGGACGCTCTTCTTCCTGACTTTGTAACCGGAGAGGATAAAACTCGGCTTAAGTAAGTAGTGTACGCGGCTAAAGGCGACACTCTCCAACCTCTCACATGGTGTTCTCTTCCTATGGGAGAGGAACCACCACCCACCCCATAACACCCCGACAACCCTGATCGAGAAAGAACCGAGGAGAGAACGGAATTCTCCTTTGGGTTAACATGTCTCGGCTTCTCGGCTTTCCGGCGGCCAACACCTTTCTGGAATTAGCCGAAAACCCGGATGAAAGATACCTGCGAGCCTTGTGTATACCGGCCTATGGGGCTACTAGGTTTATGGGGGGGGGCGGCGGCGGCGGTTGGGGGACGCTTTTCGGATATATGGGAAGACTGGCCGCTATGGAATCGCGTTGCGTCTGATCGGGATTATCCAGCCTCACCGCAGCTGCCTTACCGTTGAGTCACTCTTGACATTCTAGGCTCTTTGCCTGATCTCGATGATGCTTTTGCTACTCCCTTTGTTTACTCGGATCATCTAATGCAGGCCTGTTCAATCGTAGAGTATGTGTGTGTGGATAATTTGCATATTCATTTTTAGTAGGAAACATATAAATTGAGATAGTTTTTGAAGTCTTTTTTAAGTGTTTGACAGATATCGATAATCCCTTGTTCGTCCCTTTGTTTACTAAGATGATCCAATGCAGGTATGTTGAATCGATGAATATGTATGTCAGAAGTTCTCATGCGAGACAAATTGCTTGTGTTAATTAGTGCTTGAAGAGTTTGTGGTGAAAGAAGGGGTGGAAATGTACGGCAAGTCTGTTGGTTGATTACTAACAGGCTTTCAATGTTTCTATAATGATCTGTATGCTAATGAAACTCTTCTACATGTTCTTTATGATTAATCAGTACTAACTTGTACTTCTGCTAAGAATAAACCAGTGTTGGTAAAAGAAGTACAAAAGTTACTGAAGAAATATTACCAAAAATAGTAATACAATTACTGTTAAAAAATGCCATAACGCAATTTATCACTCCAAAAACTACTAAAATCTAAAATTCCAACTAAAATAGTAATACAATTACTGTTAAAAAAATGACCCTAACTTTACAACTCCAAGAACTACTAAAATCCAAAATGTCAACTAAAATAATGATTCTAATTTCAGAAGGATCCGGGGCGGGAAGGCGGAAACGGCGGTGTCAGGCTCGGCTAGTGTCAGTCTAGGGTGCGTAGAGGTGTCTGTGGCGTGGTGGTCGGTGGGCCCGGGGCACTCGGTGCGGCGGTCGTGGTGGGGGCCGAGGGGGTGGTGATGTGGCCGAACAGCCTCGGCGGTACTTCCGGGTGCAGCGGGGGCGCCGCCGGGAGCGATCTCGGAGGCCTCGCCGCCTCCACCACCTCGGCCTCCGAGCTCTTTGGGCCCGGGGCCTTTGGAGCATCGGCGGCTGGACCGTACGGCGCTCTTAAAACCAACCCTTACGTCGGTGCACTTGGTATGCCACCTATCGAAGCACTTCATTCTACTATTGGTTATCCCGGTTGTACTCCCGCCGGTGAGTCCTACTACTGTGAGTGAATCGATTGATATTATTATTAGCATATGCTTTTCTATGACGTTCTTTCATCTTATTCGGATCAGCGCTATTTTCATGTGCTTTCAATCGACGCTATTATAGTTTTTTGGTAAATATCTGTAATAATATGGAAATAATAATTGAGATGTCGTCTTTTGATGGTAACAAGTTGTTTGGTAGCTTTAGCTGGTAGTAAATTGAGTAGTTACTTTCTTGATGTTTAAATTATACCATTGTATTGTTACTAATTTTATTGTATTTTATTTATCATACCAAGTAAAAGTATAAAATATATCTGTTCTTGAAAAATCATTATAAAATTCAGTCATTTTAATATTAAAAATCATGCTTCATGCTGGTCCGAATTTTCCTGTTGCCCAAGAACGTCTGCGATTAGTAATCTCAAGAAAAAGAACAATTTTGCCTAATAATGACAATCGTTCTCCAAGGTAACCCTAGGAAGCAACGCCGGGAGCGGACGACCTTTACGAGGGCACAATTGGACGTCCTCGAAGGACTCTTTGCGAAAACGAAGTATCCTGACATCTTCATGCGCGAGGAAGTCGCCATGAAGATCAATTTACCGGAATCGAGAGTGCAGGTGGGTGATGGATTTAATTGTAAATCGGATAGGATTGGAATGATTGTTAATCTAAATCAGATCAATCTTGGGAAGTTGATATCGTTAAAACTTATCCGATTACTTTTGATAAGAGTTTCCTCATTTAAACCAGTTATAATTTCATTGACTCTTGGAAAGATTCGCACGTGTATAATTTACAGACTCTGTAATTCAATATTAACTTTTGCTTTATCATTCATTTGTGTATTTTAAAACGAAATGACAAGCATCGAAAGCGATTTACTTCGACAATAGTCTTCCCAAGTCGAAGAGTTCGCTGTTAGTTCTTTAGGATGCACCGAATGCATTCTAACGCTCGGTAGCCGAGGGGGCATCGGCTCGCTCACCTGAAAAACTCGGCGAATCGATCGTCAGGAACCGGGAGCGGCGTCTACGGGTAAATATCTCGTTACGGAAGGGTTACGCAGCGTCGGCACGCGGCGTCGACAACACCACCGGCATCGATTTACCCCACCACGACGCTCGGTGCTTCTTCTTCTTCTCGCTTCTTCTCACTAACGAAATTAACCATTTACGCCACGTTCACCTAGACTAGTTCAAAACTTTCAAACTCCAAGCTTTTCAACTTGTTTCGGCCGTGAAAGGAACTTTTTGCACGAAGCTTTTGCGAGAAAGAAAACGTTTTCAATTTCAATGCTATCCGAGGCGTGGCTCCCGGTGATTCCGACGTCCAAGAGCTGACTTTCCAGGCGAGTTTGGAAGCTGCAGGACGAACGTGGCTTCGCATATTCCACCCTCATCAAGAGTGGAAAGGGAGCAGTACGCTAGCAATTGCAGGGCCCTTTTGCACCTGGACACAGGGAACCGTAAACCAAATGAATGCCTGCTACCAGGCCCATAGTCTTCCGCACGTTCGTCGCTCGCTTGAAAACGACTTCTTCCCTTGACTCCTTTTGCCAATGCCTCTTCCAGTCCCATGTATTTACCCACTACGACGAAACTTCGCCCTTAAACTTCCCTCATTTTAAAGGTCACATGCTAGAACCACAAACTAATCATAGATAATCAATCAATGAAATTCTTAAGACTCAATTTTTACTATAATAATAAATGTCGAATCTTGAATACTTTAATAATTTAAATCAGAGTAATTCCAAGTGCTAGGCTACTTTAACGACCAGAAAGCCTTGAGTTGAAAGGGGCCCCGTTTTGTCGGTCGGAGAGGTCGGGAAGGTTCACTCGCCCGTTCGATTGCAGGTTGAAACTGGAGAATCGGAGGAGCGTGTATGCCGATACATGTGGCAGATACATGGGGGTGTGCGTCCTAGGTAGAGGAACGCGGGTCGCTCGTGTCGTTCCCCAGAAAATCCGTAGAAACCCAAGCTCACCTCTCCGCTTCTAACATTGATCGCGCGGGGCTTCTCTGCCTTCCTCTCTGTCTCTCCGCCCCTCCGACCATCCCTCTCTCTCTCTCTCTCTCTCTCTCTCTCTCTCTCTCTCTCTCTCTCTCTCTCTCTCTCCCTCTTTTCCTCCTTTCTCCTCTCTCAATCTCTCTGTTTCTCTCGAACATCGTCACCGTCGGCTCGGTTCTCTTTGGTATCTTGGCTATCTTGATATCATCGTCGCAGCCGCAACGACCCCGCAAATCTTCGAACACTCGATAGCTAGTAAAATTACGGCGAAATATCGGCCGTAACAAGATTGCAACTTGGTAGCTCAGGCCTTGAAGTCTCTCTTTCGCTTTGACCTCGTCGTCTATTTGTGCAGACGTTACAGCAGAGGCTGCCGGTAATGCAATAATCGACTTTGCTATCGAGAATCGCTAGCGACTTGAAACGTAAACATTTCACTTCATCGAAAAGCAAGGTTTTGGAAAGTTATCCTGCCAACCTTTTCGAGTTGGCTACCAAAATAATCCTACTGCTATCGGGGATTTTGTTTTTTTGCGGGAGGGACGAAGACTATAATGGGGTGGATTCGCTTTTGAAAATAGTTGGCGAGTGTTTTTGAATGTAGCTTGAATACGTTTGTCGCAATAGCACGGTGTTACGCTTGACAAACGAATGAACAAACGAATGGATCGGTTGGAATACAAGCTGAGCGGTGTATACTCGCTCTATTTCAATGGTAATTGATGGAGGCAGCTCACTTTTCACGTCGCCTACATAATTGGCCATTACGCCAGCTTTGCGGAAGCTGCGCGCGCTCCTCTAACAGCCATTTTGCGTGGAGCTTGGTAATTTTTCGTGAAATCTTGTATTGTTAATAAAGTATTTCGATTTCCCTGCATTGCAGTCTCAATCGATCATTAATAAGACAGGAAAATCTATAATAAACATTAAAAACAACTCTCGAAATTTGTCTATAACGCACGATAGAATTATCAAGGAAAATCTAACATTTTTCTGTTTGTCCAATGATGGAGAAACAAATATTAAATGTTAAAATCGAAGATATTTCATAAGTCGAGACACATTATGCGCAGGTCTGGTTCAAGAATCGAAGGGCGAAGTGTAGGCAACAACAGAAGCAACAACAGCAACAGCAGGAGAAAGCGCCGAGGTCTAAGAAACCGACGGGGAATCCGGCGAGCAATCCTCCACCCGGAAAGAGTCCTTCGATCGCTACCACACCCACGCCCGCCGCAGCGGTACCAGCAACCACACCCCTGTAAATATTCTACAATCTTCTTCTTTCTATCACTCGTCTTTTCATCTGAACACTTCGACACTATGTGATTTCATTTCAATGATAAAGAAGCTAGTGAAAAAGAATTTAAACTCATTATGAGTTTTATGTAGATTTCCTTAACATCGAATTCTTTAATCGGATTTCATTTCTGTATTTCAATACTATTGCATTTCCTTGCAATGTACAAATGGATAGAATGAAAGGAACTGGTGAAAGGTGTGGGAGAATGTGTAGGGAATCCTGAGAGAGTAGACACACCCACACTTACCAGTTCCTTCCTATTCTATACAGAATAATGATCATTTTTAGACATTTATAAGAATGCCAGGACTAAAGGGGTTAAAGTGACTCCGGCAATAAGCACACAGTCGTTGGGAATAATCCGGGCAAAGCTTCAGCAATCGTACAAAATATTACATATACATAAATAGTTACTGCCACGTCTATTCCAACACAAGTATCATTCATTTCTCATAAACTTCCTTAGCGTCCCCGCAATAAGGAAGTATAAAATTAAATCCTGGCTCATAAAAATACCAGAATCAAAAGAATTACCAGATTTCCAACTAGTGGCATGAAAATTTTAATAACTAAAACCTACCTTTTAATTCGGGAATGCAGAAGATTGGTATAATAATTGAAGAAACCGGATTTCAGGATCACTGGTGTCTTTCACTCATCCTGATACGTTCAGGAACACTTAAATCTACAACATAAAATGAAATAAATATTTCTATTTCAAATATTTCGCAGTAGTGGAGGTACAGGCGGTTCAGCAGCGAGTTCGCCGGCCCTTTTAAGGGACTCACCCCAATACAAGCCAGCAGGAAGCGCTACGAGCTTGCTCCTGGCTGCCAGCACCACTCCACCGAGTGTAAGTTATCGACCCTCCTCCGAGTATTCTATGCCTGTAGAAGGTAAGCCCTCGGTCGGCTGGATGAACGCTTCCAATTGGTCCTTCTCTCGCTTTCCAGTTAGGCGGTACGGTCTACAGTAGCGGCGGTAGCAGCAGTAGTATTTGGAGTCCTGCGGTTACCGAGGCTGGCGGTGGTTTCCCAGCAGATCATCAGAGGCTCGCCTGGACCACCACCGCCTCCCAGCAGCAATGCTACCAGAATTACTCCTCGTACTACACCAATATGGACTACCTGTCGCCCGCGTCCCATCAGCTGAATGTCGTGGTAAGAATACCGACTGTCATTTCCCTGTAAAAAAAATACATTTTTAGTTTTCTCTGTTATTTAATTATACGTAAATTTTTGCTGTTGGAAATATTGTTATAGATTATTTATTTAATTATCAATGTTAAATATTATCCTGTCATTCTGTTCTGTAGTTTATATCACACAGTTGTGTGTTGAAAATATAAATGTATTAAGAGAAAAGAAAGCTCGGTGCGCGAGCTTTTCACTAAAGCTCCTCGCTTTTTAAACCGTTCATAAAAACAATGGCTTTGTTTACAGGATGGCGGTGGAAGCAGTCTAGACAACACGTGGAGCAAGACGAGGGACGAAAGTGCATCTTCCTGGTTCTACAACAGTGCGGGCTGGGGCGACCGGAAGTGAAGGATCCACGCGCATTCCGGGATCCAGGCGAAAGTGCAGATCAGTACATATCATCGACAATAGCAACTAAAGGAAGCTCCTGTCGGGAGGCAGTTGTCGGGTACCAGTGATTTAAAGCGGGGTACCGGAGATGGCCAAAGACATCGTCTTACTGTTCCCTTGTGGATCGAGCTTGAGGCTTGAATCCACCTTAGACATATCGTTCCTTCGTAATCGCGTTTCTTTACGTTGTTACGGTCTACGTAGTTCTTCTCAGTGCGTTAACTGTATTCGCATTCGTTTGTCGAGGTGCAATCGAGCGGGAGGTGCAAGTCGGCTGTTGAGAGAATTATCTTTCCTCACGATGAATTATCTTGTAATTAGGATAATCAAAGTCTTTCGCATCGACGCTTGTATTCTTCATTTTATTTTTATTTATTTCTCGCATTTCATTCTACTTCACGCAATTTCGTTGGATGAATCCTTGTACATGCACTTGGTGGCTCTCAATGAAGTTCTTGCTGGTGTTACGTCAACTGTGAAGACGTCATCTTGATCTTAAATTCGGACTTATTGTTGTTTGGGAAAAAAAGCCGCTTCTACCCTGAAAGTTCTATTTGTATGCAAAGTTTCGGACATGCTGGCAGTATCTCTTACGTAATACATGGTATAACGACGTGGTAAAAAAAGAGAGAAAACGTAGTCACGGCAGACTTTTTAGAGGGCTTCCGCGTGGAATGCCAAATCCACCATTGCAACTTGTTTCGTATAATCAAATTATTTCCCTGCTCCTTATATAACGTCATTACATTCCTATTTTGCTACCTACGATATCCCTCGAAATTCTCAACCCAATGAAAGTCAGCATTAGCTGTCCAATTATAGGATTTCGTAGTCCAAACTTTTATAATAACTCGCATCACTCAAAGGCAATTAATAGAACTACATTTACATGAAATTGAACATTGCAAGAGTGCGAAATTTCATTTCGTTAAACTACAGCGTACAAGCGTCGATGCGAATATACTTTTCCAGTGTCTTTCGGGCGACTTTCGAGAGCCATGCAAGCCTTGGCAATTTCCAATGGAAATCCTGGCAAGGTAGAGAGTTACTCGAATGAGACCCTATTGTTTTTCTTTCCTTGCAATTTCGTAATTTACGTAACGGAGTCCCGCGGGATGCTATTACTACTCTGTAAGCGAACCTACCAATAGCAACGGAAGTGTGATGCATTTACGATTCGAGAGTTTTGTAACGATTTACCGTGGCGGAATTGAAGTCTAATTACATGGATGTCAATGAAGTATCAGTTATACTTTGTAATCCGTTTCGTTATCATTTTTAAACAAATTTATCTGAATTGAATGATTACTTATCAAAAGCAGTTGCATTTCTTCCTGGGAGATTTCGCAATTGATTCCGCAAGTTGACCTATTTCACTCCAAATACAGGCTAATCGGATTTCAACTTTAATTGGCTTAATTAGAAGAGTATTAATTATTTTAATAATTCCAAATCATCGAGAAGAAAAAACGGAGTACTAAAAAACCATTGACACTTCATTAACACTAAAGCATTGCGTTCGGATCAATCAAGAACTGATGATGAGACAAACAAACTGTTGTAAATAGACTTTGAACCGCGCGTTTTTCAGGACACTTGATCCATCGGTTGCGCGTTTCCTCCGGTGTACATAATATAAATATAAATAGCAGAGGATCATCATGCGACGAGATTCAGAGGAGTCAGCTATGTAGTTAGTAACGAGAGCAAGGAAAACTGCGAGCAGAATTCTTCGAAAATGAGAAAAAAAAACAGGATAGGCGAAAGTATCGCTCGCATTGAACGTGTGCATTTGCGAATCACCTTGCAGCGAGAGAGTGCGTGTGCGTGGATGGTGCGGGCGACAGTGTAAATAAAGAAATTCCAGAGAGGAATCATAGCTTCGTCGTCCGTGTACATATGTACCATTGTTTCGCCCGATAGTTCCGGGAGGAAGTGGGAGAAAAATGGAGAGTGAGAATGGCAATCTCGTCGAGTCCCTCGACCTTCCGCCCCTTAAGCTCGGACCACACGGACCACAAAAATCTCTAAATCATAATGATTTGATAGTAATTCAAACTTTGGAAAAACTGGATCACTGGAATATCTGTGTTCAAAACATGTTTCTTTCTATTTAGAATTATTCAAAATAACTTACCACACAGATAATCGCAATGGTTAAATGCAGATTCCTAATCTGGACCGTTTAGTGCGAATTTTAAGCTGTGTTTATTTGTTCGTCCAGTTCTGCGTAGTCCGAGCATCATAGAAAGTCGAAAGCTATTACTCTGGATCACAGGATACGATGAAATCCTCGAGTACCGTGTCGAAGACTGTACATTTGTATTAAACGAAAAGTCCGGTGTCGGCCAATCAGCACCTGTGGATCATACGAACACCAAATCATCACTCTACAGTCAAAAGTAGAGTCAATGTTATAGGATAATTCATTCAGTCGTAGCAATCAAAATATATCATCTAAATTCTAGTCCTTTACATTACATTATTCACTACAGGCATTATAATTAAAGATATTACATTATACTTCATTTCATCATTCATTCAACTAATGAACCTAAGCTCTTATAAATTTCACATCATTTCATTAACAAATATTTAAGGCAAACTTTAATGCAAAAATCTATCGCTTTTACAACATGGACTTTGCTAAAGGCTTTCTATTTTTCCATCTTTCTTTAGTACTTCAAAATCGCTCATAATTCTCTTCCCAGTGAGATAAGAAAATCCCATAATTCCCCATTAAAGCCCTATTGTTACATTTCCGTGTATTGTACACGCGGGTCCACGGGTGCGCTCGTCGAATCAGCGTAGCGTACATTGGCGAGGAGGAAGGCGGACGTGTAAAGGAAAAACGAGATACATAGTGTACGTAGGGATGTAAGTATTTGGCCGTTTAGACCGTTATTATAAATAATACCGATAGCGATAATCGCGACGATCGGCAAGTGGAGAAGACAACGACGTACGTGTCATAAAAATGTATGAGATAATATATCGACTTTGAATTGTAGTTCACCCGAAAGACCTTTCTTCCCATTGACAATTTATTTATTCGTCTTTTTATTTAAACCAGATTCAGAAAAGGTACTTTGCATCGATTCTTTATGGAAATGCATTATTTTTCATTAACAATTCAACTTCTGACTTTTCACTCTTCTCTGAATGGATACTTCAGATTTATGTTAGCTGCTTTATTGCAACTGAAGTTTGTTTTTAACTAACGTGAAACTACAGTTTTCAACTGTATGCAGATTTTCATTACATTTTCTTTCTTTTCTCATTCTATCTTTTTATTATTCCTTTACTCGACTGTCTACCTTAACCTTATCATTAACGAGACCTTATTGATTATCTCCTGACTTACTGGAACTTCACAGGAAGGGTATGCTGGGAAAGTGATATCCTATTTACAAAACAGGGTCTCTTTCAACGAGATTTTTCTATTCACAAAATCCTTGACTAGCACGCACCCTCCCATAAACAGGACGCGTGATCTGCCGATAACGTCCTCGACACGTGGTACCATCTAGTGAGCCACTTCGGGGAGACGTAGTAGAAGTGCTGAGGGAACATTGTACCATAACCCCAAGGGTCGGAAGATTGCGGGGTCGAATCGAATCGCCCCTACCACACATAACCCTCGAGCAATATATACTGCGACTCGAAAATAAAGTACCTGGAAACCCCGAAAAATCTTTATCACTTTTGGTCCACAGGATTTCAAAAAATATAAGCATTAAACTAACCATTCTTACATTCTCTTCAAAATATAGTTTCGTTTCTTCTCTTACGCAAGTATTTAGTCGCAAATAGGAAATTTATATTTATAGAAGTGCATTCATATTAAGTAAATCTTCTATTCTATCGTAACTATTTTATATCAGACTCGAACCAAATAGTCCTTCGTGCAAGATCACTTCTGTCTCGCCATTCCGCAATCCTCTTTGTGCGCGCTGAAATAGAAAGTATAGGATTGGTCTACGATGAATAATCGCAAGTATGTAGCAGGCTTAATGCTTTTTATTAGTTTCTGCGAATACTTGCGAGGTTTCAGGTAGCTTCGGGTCATCCCATAGATTGGCGCGGCCATGGTCGGAATATGCTCGGAGAACGAAGCGTCGTGGCGCGCGCGTCGAGTGGGGGTGAACTGGTGGGGGGGCAGCACAGGCGAGGAAGGGTCGAGCAACCCAGCGTGGGTAAATGCTCTCAGTAACGCGCGACGCTCCGTTCGTTTCGGGTGTTTTCGATTGTCCGTCGGTGGTGGTGCGCTCTGTCTCTCGTTCCCGTAAACTTCCTCGCGGCCGGCAGCCGTAAGATGAAGGCAACGTGAGCCAATCCCGAACAATCCTCCTCCAGTGGACTTCTGCTACGCGAAACCCTCCTGCAAGGATCAACCGAAAGGATGCGCTGCATACACGCTGTGCTCTTTCTTGCTTTGGGTGAGTGAACCTTTCACTCCAACTTGTATGAATTCCTGCTCACTTTCCATGCTTGTTGGTCGCGAGTTTTTCTCGCTTGATACGCGCACTTAATACACTCAAGCTGCTAGCGAGAACTCGAATCGTTAACGAGTCTTCGAGGGGCGAAAGAACGTAGTCAAAGTCAGTCTCCGCGTATCTCGGAGCAGTTGAGCGTAACCTCTCCTGGCCGGCGCGCGTACCCCTTTTCGTTGCTGGCTCGACGGCGTCGCTATAATTACGGTTAATTGGGCTCGAGCCCGCCACCAGTTAGGGACCAGTCTCGAAGAACCTGCTTTTCGGAATTTCGCCCTGCCACGACTTTTTCGCCCGGCCGAACCGAGAGTTTTAATAATTGGAGCAGTAGACGCTGCATTTTTCTCCTGCCATTGTTCAGTCTGGTTGGTGGGAACCGGCCTCGGGTACGGTTGAGTAATTGCTTATGCTAATTATTGGGGGAATTTAGTTAAGATAAAGAATTGCGAATACTGGGTGATTAATACGTATAAGTCAAATATAAATACATGTTTTTGTTTATAACTGTATATTTGCAAAAGCAATTTTACAGTGTCAATAGCTTAGCTGTATAAAAAGAAAGAATGAACATTTATTATACATATATTTGAGAATGTAGTTTTACTCTCTGCCATTAATATCTTTCAGAATCTGCTCAAAGTCATTATTACTTATCTAGAATTAATCTTGTATAAAATAGAGATTCATCGATAATCAACTATTTTACTTATCTATAAACGAATCCAATTAATCCACACAACAAGCTTGAATATCACCCTCCGAAGCATATGTTACTAGATTCTCTACAGGATACAATTACACGAAACAATTATACAAGCACAAGGGAATAACATCGACAAGCTGACTCATACATATCACCCTATGCATCGCATTAAGTTGGTTTCCACGAGACCAGACAATCATCGGAAAGCAAATGGTGTGCGCCGGTCGGATGAAACGTGCCGACAAACGGAGAGAAGCAGAGAGCAAATGCGTTGCTCCTTGGTAGCTCTTGGACCTTGAAGCGGCTTGCAAAAGGACCAATCATCAGGAACACCCGAGCGCTCGGCTCGATGTCCGGCGTCATTCGATCTTTCCTTATCAACGAGCTCGTAACACGATCGGACAGGAAGTCCCGCCAGGAGTCGAAGAGAGAAAACGAGCGAGAGCGCGCGTGGACAATTTGCAGCTCGTTGGCCGAATCATCGGGACCGATCTCTTTCTTTCTTTCTCTCTTTCTCTCTCTCTCTCGGATCCTTGCCGCCTTGGTCCAGCTGGGATGCTGGGAATATTTGTGAGATTGGCCGCCAGCCAGGTAGAAGAGAGAGTGGATGCTGCGCGCGGGTGTACGGGAAGAGTTGCGAGAAAGGATTCTCCTGGCTCGATGACGCTCCGCGTAGCCTCTCCTCTCCTCTCCTCTCCCGACTCCCGGAGAATTCCCCTCTCCACGGGGAACCGGTTCGATAGCCCGAGCTATCGCACACCTACAAAGGGCGCGAATATACGCAGGCTCGACTCGACCGAGGGAGAGAGCGACAGAGAGCGAGAGAGAATGAGAGAGAGAGAGAGAGAGAGAGAGAGAGAGAGAGAGAGAGAGAGCGCTCGACGAAAAGGGGTGCCGCATTACGTATCCAACTATACGGGGTGTAAACATTCGTCGGTAATGGACTACGGATGCTCCCGCCAGCAAAAATTTTTATTTATTACAAGCCTGTTTGTAGAAATTCGAGTATGCTTTCCTTTTTACACACTGCTGCAACATGGGAAACAGTGCGAACCGTTGGTTAATATTCGTGACACATGTTGCGTTACACCCTATAGTTACGGGTTGAATTTGGGGGTTATTCGTTTCTGGTTGTTCTACATGGATTCACTTGGGTGATATATGAGAATGGTAATAATATTTTCATTTAAAGAGTAATAGACTGTTTTCAATATTGATATATTGAAATTACTTTTGAAACTAATATTAATTACAAGACATACATTACTCAAGTATACTCGTATTGTTAAAATTTCTTATTCATCATAACCATAGAAAACAGTAAGACCATTGTTAAACGAATTTACAGAAATCCCAAGGAACGTCAGAGGAAAATTAATGACACGAAAAGGTTTACACCCCGTATAAAATCAGTGGTCACGTCACGCAGGTAGGGCCGATTGCCTAGCTACGGGGTTAGCCATTCTCTCTTTCTTCGACGGCCTTATTCCCATCATCGAGTCTGCTCACTCTCGGCGGGACCAACGGCGGCCCAGTTTTCCTCTTTCCGACAGAGAGACGGTCCTTTTCTGCTCGGGCGCACGGCCACTCGGCTATTCATCTTCGGGGCCGGTACTCCTAATTACACGTCTCGGGTTACGGGATGAGGGAAGGATCGTGTCCCGAAGCTTCCTTCGAGCGGGAGACGTGTCTCCTGAACGCGCTGCGTCTCTCTTCGAGTCTCGGAGAAAAGGCCAGCCTTTTTTTTCACGGCCGTCGCTCTCCGACATCTACTTACTCTCTCTCTCTCTCTCCTCTTACTCCTCCTCCTCCCTTCTGCTTCTTTCTTCTCATTTTCTCGACATCTTTTTTACACTCCTCTCACCACTAAAGGCCCTTTGTCCCTGCGCTTCGTACCCAGCTATTTTATACTGCGAATGTTATTCAGACTCTGAGTTACTTACTACTCACACATATGTACTTACTTACTTGAATATTAGTTGCTGTGTATTGGTATTTTGTACCTCGTCTTCTCTCCCTCTTGGATGCTTGTTAGGTGTGCCTGCCCTTTTCTTTCGTACTCGAGTCTCATGTAAACTCATGCAATACTAGTGTTTAGGTTTTGTATGTGTTTGTGCGAGAGTCATAGCGAGTTAACCGAGCAGAAGGTGGTGGCGTGCAAGGTTGGTTTAGTGGGTGGTCGTCGGTGAAAGAGTGAGAGAGAAAGGTTGTCCAAGAAAAATTGTATTAGCCCTTTGATCCCTCGGTTGCCGAGCCACGCGGAAGAGAGCGAATAAAGCCGCTGCTCGAGCATAATGCACGTCGTTTACGCATAAAGAGCGAGAAACAGCCTCTTTGCTCGAGATGCCGAGTGCTCTGCACCAGTTTTCGTGCGGGGAACGCGCGGGCCACAGAGAGTTGCTCTTGTTTACTCGCAGTCACGAATACGAGTCACCGGGAAATCTCGCTTGAAAACTGTGTGGCAATACCGAGAGCTTTTTAAAGTCTAACTTTTCGAAGTTCTCGTCTAAGAAAGTTGTAATTTGTATTCTAAACTTAAAGTTAAATATTTAAAGTTACTCCGATTCTCCTCGTTGAGTGCCTTTTCTGGTTATAAGTACATTTTGGTGGAAAGAGACTCGGGAAATTATTCATGAGGATTTTAAATTAGTTTTTCTTTGAGAATATTTTTTTATCATTGTTATTCTAAATGATGACTATCTTTAAATTTGTTCTATGACATATTTCAACCAGCGTTAGAATTAACTTGTGTCCAACAGTTCCCAGAAAAAATCGTCCAATTATCGTGTGTAGATCAGAAACATATGAGGCATCGTGACAACCGGTAGTGACCGCTCATGATAATCATCGTGATAATTAGTAATCCTGAGAACGCCCACGCGCCGCTGCACAAGTACGATATCCCCGAAAACTTTTGGACCGAAGAGATACGAGATAAGTCTCGTATCGCAGGAGAAACACGAAGAACCGATTGCTCGTTTCGGGCGGAAGTCATCACGGACGCGATTATGCAGGACAGACTTTCCCAAATCACTTGGTCGACAAAGGGATCATTTGGAGAAGTTGAATGTATAATAGAAATAATAGAAAATTGAGCACATTTGCATATTTAGATTGTAAAAATACTTTTATTCTAATATTTTCATACGAAACAAATAATTAGTTTATGTTCATACAGTGATTTTAATAATTCTTCATTGAATCACAGCGAATGTAATTTTGTTCTACCTTTCAATTATGTAAATACTATCTTTATAAACTATTCTAATATTTTCATACAAAACAAATAATTAATTTACGTTCATACAGTGATTTTACGAATTCTTCATTCAATCACATCGAACATAATGATGTTCTATCTTGAAACCTATACGATTGTATTAATTTCCCCAGGAGTATTCAATATCAATAGAAGCATACATTGAATTTCGTGAGTAACTGCATTTGCAAAATCTATAGGAACAGGGTAGTTGAGAGCACAGGATACCATAGGATTCTTTGAGGTTCATTGACGCGTTCTCATTATGCCGAGTTTTACCGCAAAAATCATGCACTTCATTTTCTGGGCGCACGTCCTCGATCGGGCTTTCTCCTAGCAAGAATTCCCTTTGACTCGACGGTGTGAATGACGCCCTTCCGGGCGCACAGCATCCAGCCTGCCAGAGGAACCTCGATACTCCAATTTTTTACGCGAATTCACCCCCATAGCCCATTTCTCGCCATATCGGCGCCACCAACCCTTCAAAACTCGCCTCTCTATTTCGATCTCTTCCACTTCTCTCTCTCTCTCTCTCTCTCTCTCTCTCTCTCTCTCTCTCTCTCTCTCTCTCTTTCTCTCTTTCTCTCTCATTCGCTCTCGTCATCATACTAGCACTCTCTCGTCGCGCCGCTGATTGTGAGTGCAACGAATCATCTGATTGTGGGCAACCAAGCCTGAATATTCCGGCGCTAAAGCCTGCGCCAGCCTCTCTGCTAGCTTTAACTTTATCAAGCGCCTCTGCGCGTGCAAACGCCATTCTCCCACGCCGAGCGGAATATCAGGATCGTTTCATGTTGTGCAACAAAAGCGGTATTTCGCAAACTTTTTCAACCCCACCCCGCCAACGACGGTCAAAGTTGTAATTGGCGCTTGAGCGAGATTGAATCGCGCTCGCCAAGTGCCGCTTAGGCACTTGTCGAGCGTTTGTATTAAATGCTGGTAATTCGACGGGACTGATTTAATTGGATTTCACGCTGTCTTTGGTGAAATTAGTGGAATCTTTCGTTACTTGTCACGAGCGATGATGATGTTTCGTTTAATTGGGTGGTTGGAGTGGTGAATGTTCAGGGAAATGTTAATTCTAATTTGATAGAATTTCGTGTTTAGTTTCGATATTTCGAATGAACGTGTTTGATTATTTGCTTTGCAAATGTAACAATTTAATTAATTAATAGAATTATATATATTCGTATATAATTATAAACTAGATATAATAGTTCCAATTTTGAGATATTAGAAACAGTTGTATCGAGAATTTCTTTGCTAAGAGTTCTTTTCTTCGGCAAATGTACCACTTCGTTCTCTTTTCTGGGGAGTTGCAAGCTTGCGCTTCGATTTGAATTACAACAGGGAGTCAAGCGCGCTCGAGTAAGTAGATTAAGTAGATTATTTGAAAAGTGGCGAGCCGCATCTGGAGCTTCCATTGTCGGGCGGCGCTCTCAAGCAAATGCTACACTGCTGAACTGAATTCCGTGAGTACGAATGAACGAGGCAATAGAAGCTTGGTAATGCCAAGCAATTGATCCAGTTACGCCGGGCCACTCTTTATTCCGCAACAGATAAGCTGCTATGCGGATTCGCAACGATAAATTCATCCTTGGCAACTCGAGCAGGATTAATGGCTCGCCGGAGCGATTCATCGGATTTCCACTCATTCACTCTGCCTTTTGCTTCGAGTTCGAGTCAAGCAACTACTTCCTTCTGTCGAAAGAGAATCGTCGTGATAATCATTGCATTTGAACTTAAGAAAGTCTAAGTTCTCTTAACCTGTTTGCTGTCGAGTGTACTATTTAATATTACAATTCCTCTACGTTTGTAGTTTCAGTATAATAACGAAATTTGTAAAAGTGGAAGTCGAATGAAAAGCTATGTATTTAGTTAAAAAATATGCAAGCAACAGGTTGAATATCCTAAAATACAAATTTCGAGAGTTCAGTTTTGAGTACTGCCATTTACAGCTCTGTAAAAATCTTGACAATAATATGCATGGAAGAACATGTTACTGTCATAATGCGCAAGAACTACCTGTGTCATCGGACTGTGCTGGCACTAATCAGATAAACTGAAGCCTTAAACGTACCCGCCATCAGCACTTCACCGATATCCCATGAATAACTAAAATTCAAACCATCACTTGTCTTTCACTAGAGATTTCCACTAGTTGAAATTGTATTATGAAATATTTACACACATTTCTAAAATAATATAACACTCTTCTTCATTCAAAGACAAAAATAAAACGAACAAATTTCCAAGATTCTGAACTAGGACATACTCAACATATTTACCTTTTATATCCTTGTCTTCCACTAGTTCAAATTTGAGTATCAAATATTTACACACATTCTTAGAATTGTACAACAGCATTCTTCCATCAAGGATAAAAATAAAAAGGACGACAAGTTTCCAAGACACCCTATATCCGAGCTTGGACGTACTCGGCATCTTTTTCTTTTATACATATATGCATAAGCGACCACCTTGGCTTATCCGCTCGTTGCGGCGCGCCGGGACGCAAGGGTGAGAGAGCTTCCCGTTCCGAGACATTCAGATACGTCGTGAAAAACGTCCCGGGAGCGTGAATTTCACGGCGCTGCGAGCGTCTGGCTTGCACTCCGGACACAATTTGCACCGGCGAGCGAGAAACCAGAAGGAGAGAAAGAAAGAAAGAAAGAAAGAGAGCAGCAGAAAGTCTGCTATGGGTTCCGTAGACGCAATCCTGTTGACATGCCGTGGTAGCCGACGACAGCCAACGACAGCCAACGAGAAAAAAACATGTGCGAGCAGCCGCGAGGGGGTAGTTTTTCTTTTCATCAAAATCCACCCCGTGTTTCTTCCGTCGTCGCCACTCCAAGCACAGTTCTATCCATACACAGTCGACATCGTTAATAGTCTCTTCATTAGTTGGAAATTACTGTTAAACGCTTCGCCACCGATAATTATCCTCATTTCCCTTTGATTCTACCCCGTAAACGATACGACCCAATATAATCCCTGCACCAATGATCAATCAACTGGTGATGTTTGCGTGGACAAGTAATCACGAAACACGCAAAAGTTTGGGGATTAAGCTAAATTACATGAGATGCAAAGAATTCATTAGTTTGTGGAATTTATAGAGAAAGAGAATTAAAAATTCTTAGAATTGCTGTTTACAAACAATTTTTGTTGACTTATGATTAAAAAGTTCGATTATAATTATAAAACTCTGCTCGTAATTTGTCATGTTAAGATCAGCCTTGGGAATATTCCAGTTGGAAATTGCGTGAAGTGAAAGGAAGTTTGGAAAAGTGTGAAATCGTAATGCGAGATTGCTAATGATTTTTCGATCCTAACGAGGATTCAAGTGTGGCTGTCAGCGAGGGAAGTAAAAGATATCGTGAGGTAATGAGCCAAGTTCCGCTCGACGTGGTGGAACTTGGCTGGTCGACCCTTGCCGACGTCTGGCGTCCTCTTCTCTCAGGGGCAGGCGTCGCGGTGGTAGGACAGGGTGGCTGGCGCACTGCGAATAATAATCGGATAGGGCAGCGTGAAAGGAGGAGCGCAGTGAAAGAGAGCCATCGCCCGGCCGTCTGGCCTTTTTCCTTGGAGGATAAACCCTTATCTCCGTGGCGCGCCTCTCGTTAATTCGAGATGCGCCGGAAGTCACGGACCTGTGGCCGAGATGAAAAACCTCACTTCTTGTCCTTATTCTACTGCTCCTCTCCTCTCCGCACTCTCTTCACTTTCCCCTCCATCGAACTCCTCGACCACCCTTCTTAAGAAATTGATCCACTTACCAGTATTTATTTTATGTCCAACGATACATTTGTCGGATAAATTTTATTTTATGTTTTCGCTGTATCGTCATATTTTTTATTACTGTCTTTGAAACAGAGTAGTACTTTATATGTATTGTCTTCTTCATTGAACAGTCCTTAATCACCCTTTTCAAGAAATTCATCCACTTACCAGTATTTATTTTATGTCCAACGATACATTTGTCGGACAAATTTCATTTTATGTTTTCGCTGTATCGTCGTATTTTTTATTACTGTCTTTGAAACAGAGTAGCACTTTATATGTATTGTCTTCTTCATTGAACAGTCCTTAATCACCCTTCTTAAGAAATTGATCCACTTACCAGTATTTATTTTATGTCCAACGATACAATTGTCGGACAAATTTCATTTTATGTTTTCGCTGAATCGTCGTATTTTTTATTACTGTTTTTGAGAAACAGTAGCACTTCATATGTGTTTTCTTTCTGATAGAACTCTCCTCACGTTTCTCAAAAAATTGATCCATTTACCAGTATTTATTTTACAACGAACATAATGCATCAGAAACCATAATTACATCCCTAATTACTTCTACCATGTTTCCAACACCGAACTACGAAAAACAACTCCCACGAAGATAATCAGTTCGCGTGAAATGACTCGTAAAATACTGGAAAAGTCTTACCCGAAGAATTCAAGGCATAGCATCGGTGTACGTTAATCGCATTAGTATGGTCCATTGCCTTATCTTCTTGCTCTCCTCCTCGCCGGAGATGCACCGGAAGTCACAGACGGGTCCAGATAAAAAAACCAGAGCGTGTGTTGGCCGAGTTCATAGGCGGTTCTTCGGATCTTCTGCTTTTTCTCTGGATGTTACAAGGAAGGCTGTGAAAGTTAGGTCGACAGTATGTATACAGTGGCAGAGAGAGGGGTTGCAGGCTTATATCGGTAACGCCCTTGGTGCGTCGGGACGCAGGGCGTCGCGCGCGGCTTCACAGAGGAGTACACGCGGCTAGCAGAAAGATCCGAGGCCTGCTTATGTAAACCTCGTAAAGTCCGACAGCTGCAGCCGTCGCGTTGCTTTCGGCCCAAAGAAAGACGAAAGTAGAAGAAGACGCCGATCGGCACGGGAAAGTGATCTCCGGAGTAGCTCGTAAAAGCGCACTGTTTACTCCCGCGGGAGTTTAGGCCTGCGAACTCCAAGGAACGCCGAGAAGTTTGCTCAGAGATCACTCACCCAGCCAGAGGCTTCGTACCTGCCTGTTAGACACGCCCGGATAGATCTTCCAAGGAGAGCTCGAAAGTACCAGGAATGCGGAGATCCACTAAATTTATGGCTCGCAGATTTTACAGCTTGTCATAATCGACCGTTACTAATTCGAGGTTTGGGATTTAGGTTTCGTATATTCAGCAAAAAAAGGTTATGCAAGATAATCGATTACCTAATCCGCAGATTATACAATTTGGGGTTGGGTAAGAATTGTTGGATCTTTTGTTTCTAGGATTCTTGGGTTAAATATAGATATTCAAATATTGAGATATACGAATTTTGTAATAATAGAACAGGATTAATTTAGTTAAACATAAATCAGAAAAAATAGAGTCGGCTTTAAGTATTCGACTACTCGGAGGGATTGATTTTCTAAAAATAACTCTAGACTGACTAGTTAGTCTAATGGGAGTTAGTGCGCCGTCGAAACTCAGCTGCTGGCCCATAAATTGGAGACTGGGTGTAGCCAGCGGGAAAGCCGTAGTGTCAAAGTGATTTGAGGGCCGAGCGCGGATCAATGTGGGGCGTAGAGGGACAAAGCAGGTGAAGGGATGCGAGAAGCTCGCAGTGCATTGGATCGCCGGTTCGAGCAGTGATCCGCCGTGAAAACATAACAATCGATTCCCACTCGAACACGGGGAATTTAATCCTCGGCAGTCGACCATTGTTCGCGCGATATCGTCAGGCAGATCGGGCGAGCACGCAGGCATTTTGTACGCGTGTATCTCCCATTTTGCTTGGGAAAAATGCGCCTGCTTTTTTTCAATTTTTCACCAGCACCCTTTTTCCGGCTAACGGAAATATACGGCAACGAGCCGCATATGATTCCTGTTGCAAAATTTCGCTCTTGGTCCAGCGCAGCATCCTACATCAGGCTCATGCTCCAGAATATGCAGAAGGGTCGCTCGCTCGCTCGCACGCTTGTTATATCGCGTACAATACGGTTCGTTTAATTTGCACAAGCGACTATTTGTCGCGACTCGTCCCAACCTGCATTACGCATGTCGAGCATTTTTCTCGTTGTCAAGCGGACGCGCATCAAGTATGTATGAGCGATTAAAAAAAAAGTCCCACCCCTCGCTCGAACCTTCTCAATATGGTCCAGGAGGCCACCATAGCATTTCCCATCCTCTCAGTTATTATTCCCACCCGGTTTTTCCAACAGCGGCGCATCAAAAAGTTACAACTTCCCAGCATCGAACTACGCTGGACCAGACTTTTTGAAACAATTTTATTTCACCGATACTTCCTCTTTTCCAAGCGCGACCATTGTTCGAGAGTGGCTTCGACTCGCTCGGATTTACCGTGTTTTCCCCGTCCACTTCGTTTTATCGGTAATGGTTCGACCGAACAAACGGCTCTCCATTTTTCATGAGCCATTCGGTTTCATGAGTTATCGCAATTCGATATTACAGTATAAAAGTGAACTTATTCGAACGAGAGAGAGAAAGAAGAACAAAAAATCTGTCTTGTTGTTTTTATAGGTAGCTTTCAGCTTTCTCGCACCTCATTCGTATTACTCGACCTTCCGGATAGAATTCTCTTCTCCTTACTTTTTTCTCTTTCTCGCGTTCGACACCATTCGCATACAGATATATGTATACCTTAGAAGCTATCCGTAAATTGCGTGGAATCACTCGAGGGAAATGTGCGCAGGAGACAGGACAGGTCGACTGAGGAACTTTGAGGGGTTGGGTGTTAAGGGTAGTGGGATGAGAGGGTAGCAGCAGGACTAAAACAGAAAACAGGGAGAAGGCCGATGCTGAGGCGTCGCTGAGAAAGCAACAACAGGCAAAGTATAGGGTTTAGAGAGTGAGAAAGAGAGGAAAGGTGGATCGCATGGATGGTAGAGAGGGCGATAAAATCGTGCGCAAGTACGAAAGGAAATTGCATTAAACGATACGCCGTCAAACAGGCTTTGCCAGAGGGATGACTCGCAGAGACAGATTTTTGTTTCCCCTTGGAAAGGAAAGGGCCGTCCCGTCTGCCACAATGCCTCGGCTAAAGGAGAGGTGGGGGTGGCAGTAATTATCGCTCCATTCCCTCGCTATCGCACGGGCCTTTTTATTCCTGCCTCTTCCTAGAGGTACTCGCATTAGTATTCGCAGCTCCTCCAGTTCGAGAGATTATTGTTCTACAACTCTGTTTATATTAGGCTTTACATGTTTATTGTTGGTATTTTAAATATTATAGATTGGAATCAACGAATGTTTTTCAAAAATTCATTCAAGTAATTTCATTATTTCCTGTGCCATTTTATGTTTCACTTTATATTAAGGTAGACTTGCTTATTGTTAGTATTATAAATAATATACATTAGAATCAGCGAATGTTTTAAAAAATTATTTCAAGTAATTAAATCATTTCCTAATTATATATCAAATAAAAAAGGAATTCACACATTCAATATTATTACCAAAACACTATTTACTTCTCTCAGATTCCAAGGAAAAGTCAACGAACTGTACTAGTTGCATGAATCGAATAGTTAAGTGTCCGAGAATGGAATTCCACAGATGCTGATCAGTGTTGTTTTGTTTGTTTCATTGGGACAGTGGCGTTGGCCTCGGGCGAAACCGGCGACCTTTACTTCTCGGTGAGCCCAGCGGAGCACTCAGTGGTGGAAGGATCGCCAGTACGACTTAGGTGCGAGGCGCACCCAAGTTCGCGTGTCAAGTACTCCTGGAAAATCGATAGCCAACCATTGGCGCCTAGTCCAAGACGCCACCAGGACGGCGGTGATCTTCGCATCACCAGGGTCGATCGGATCCTCGACAGCGGCAACTTCGTCTGCGTCGCCACCCACGAGGAAACTGGATACTCCATTGAGAGCTCTGCTGCCAAGATCGACGTTCAATGTAAGTTACCGTTTTCTCTCTTTCTTACTACCAATCTTTTTTGCACGCCTCTTAGAAACGCTTGTCCAAGTCACTTTCTACTTCCGAGTGAACTTTCGGCCAACCGTTTCATTGGAATGCTGCTCTTTTGATCCGTTCACTGAATGGACCATCGGAACACGACTTCCGCTTGGAATTTCGATTTAAAGAGACTTGTCTTATACGATGAATACATCGGATAAGAGATGTCTTAATTTTCGTTATATCATAGAGATTTGTTGGTATATTTAATATACAAAATATACGAATTAAATTTATACAGAATTTAATTAAAATTATATACAATATAACAAAGTATTATATAACAGATGATTCTGTATAACAGAATTCATTCTGGGCCACTCGAGTCTTCCTAACAGACTTTATCTCGTACATAGAGAGAAACTCGGACAGGATTAATTTGGCTAATGTGTCTCGGGAATTCAAAACCGAGCATGTCACAGTCGCTCATACGTGCTCTACATTAAGCCGAGTAAACCGAGTGGAACATGTTCGCCAAACTCACCAGACAAATCGACCGAGCGAGTTAATCTGATCGGCAATGGAAAAAGTTCTGATTTCCCATTGATTACAGGAGCATTTACATCGACCAATGTAAACTTAGGCATGCGTTCATCGACGTGTGTGACAGGCGGTTATATTTCACGGGTTGTATGAGATAGATCACGATACCCGACAGCCCGGATATTCGTCAGAGACGTACTCGCACCGGCTGGCATTCAATTAATGATACTACCGATACGCCAGCTTATTCGAGGATTAATCCAAACCTCCACTATCGCCAATGCTTTCGATCCCTCTCGCTTTTACACCCGTAAGCCGATGTGTTGCGCGACGTGCTCGCATTGTGTGCTTCCGATGGATCAGGCGAAAGTAGTCGGGTACAATCGACCAGTGGAATTGAGCTTCGATTCATGGAATACGTAGACTAAAGATTTATTGTTTCTTTTAAAATTTCGTTTCTCGTCCTACAGAAATCTAAAATAGAAATAATATTAAATCATAATTATAGGAATTATTTTAAAAGTAATAAAAATTCATTAAATTAATTAAATTACTGAATCATCGCATCCTTAAAAAAAGAACGGCCCAATTTTTCCACGAACTCGATCAACAATGTGTTAAACAGCATAAAGAAACTACGCAACAGTGCAAGAAGAGAAGTAAAAAGAAATTTCACACTGGCAAAAAGAGATGCCGTGAGAACAGTGATGGTTGATGGGGGGTGTTAGGGGGGGGGGGGGGGGCGAGTGGTGACGTGTCGCTCGAGTGCTGCGGATTTTACCGCTCGGCTATATCATTGTCAGGCGGCGCACTCTTTAATCGTCCTTTCTCCGGGAGAGCGCAGATCAAACAGGGCCTGGTGTGCAGAAATTACAGGAGAGCCGAACCGAAAAGAGAGAAGGAGCGAGAAAAAGAGAAAGAGAAGGAAAGGCAGGCGGGGGTAGCCACGAATATCAAAGTAACGGAGTAACGGAGCGGGCGAAGGACGAGGATGAGAAGGAGTCAGCCGATGAGAGAGAGTGAGAAGAGAGCCAGCCGATGGAAGCTAGTAGTATAAGCACGTATAGGTGTACTCTGACTGGAAAGGAAGGAAAGAGACAGATGGAATGAGAGAGGAAGCGAGAAGGTACGAACGTGGCTGGCACAGACGAGAGGCAGACCGCTAGAAATCGATTCGGGATGGGCGTACTACCGCTTCAACGGCAGACACTTCACTCTTTCCATCCAATATCTCCGACTGTCCATCCTATCTTTTCTCTCACTCTTTTATGCATACACACATACACGCGCCCGCGCAGGATATACCTTCATTCCGTTCGTCCTGCCTTCAATTATTCCGCGCGACAATAATTAAGCATGATAATTCCGGATCGAACTGGCCGTCACAGTCTCTTTAAATGCATTTTGCTTGGTAACAGTATTCGGAAATTTGAAATAGAGTATTAGAATTATTACGAAATTCAGATTGGAATCGTGGTAATATTGTCAATGTTAAATTGATATTGGAAATTGAATATTAATATTGGGATGATATACAGTTATACGCAAAATTGAAGGTATAGATAGTGAAAATCAATATGTTGAATATAAAGTTAATGATTGAACATATAGAAATTTACGAGAATAATTGAAATTAGTAGACAATTTATATTAAAGTAACTTGTAGCATTTGACAGTGTTATTATGTTATACATTATAGAAATCTTAATTTTGTAAATAACTGTAGAAAAAGGGTCGACCTCGAAGTTCTCGTGCATACCTTTCCCTTTCAGGTAAAAGCCAGATCACTCAGAACGTCATATATCTTAGCCACGTTGTCGAAGGTGACTTGAAAGTATAGAATTACCAAAGTAGTCATTCTTGCTCCGATTGTCTGACTGATAACTTCGTACGCTTTCTGTATTCACTCTCATTCTTGTCACTAGATAAATGTGATCTCCAAAATTAGTGTCATTATGTTGACTGCTCACTACTCCAGAATTTCCATCTCTTTTTCTTCTCTTTTCTACAGTTACGTTTATGTCCTTATAAAAAAAAGTCCTGCTATACATTGTTAAAAGGCAATAACAAAGCTAAATGTAAGAAGCTATTATTCTTTAAATTATTCTTCTTTCGAAAGAAACGAAACAAGCTACACATCATTAAAAACATATTTCCAGCAACTCATTCTTTAAACTAAATTATTATTAACATCCCCAGAAAATATCATCCATGCAAAACCTAGTACAACGAGTCTCACAATACACCTCTTCTCTCACGCGAAATCCTCTCCAGATAGCTTGCTAATAACACGCAATTAATTATTCCAGCAACGTGCGCGCGCTAATGAAGTTTAATGAAGTTCAGTCCTGACGCTCTCCTTCGCCTTTTAATGATTCGACATCTCTCCGTGGTGCGCGCGCTTGGATAGCAAATCCTGCGTCCTCGCCACTAGTTTTCAACAGTATGCGTGTACGAATCGTCGTGTCGGGCAGCAGCTTCCGAATGGACCAAAAGGGTGGTAGAACGAAATCGTGTACATACACTGACGAGGGTTATTTCGCGACAACACAGTGCAGCCTCTCAGGTATTTTCGTATAGAAAAACCTGGTACAGAACAGCGCGTTCGTTCTCTTCCAACCTCGAACTCTCCTCTCAACAAGAAGAGGGTGGTTGCGGGGTTGGACAGGGTGAAATTAAAAAAAAAAACAGCAGCAGTAGCAGGAGCTTTTTTCTCTCTCTACGGCCGTCTCGCCGCGGTATTGAATGAGTAATGAAGAAATTTGCGAAAAAGTACATATTATTAAATCGGGAAAGTCGAGGTGAACGCCGGTGGAGAGAGTAACGAGGAACAGAGGGGTCGCTACGAGCGTCGGGGGGGGGGGGGGCGGGGGTGGAGCAGGAAAAACGCAAAATGCTGAGAGGCCGTTCAACAGGGTGGGCGGTAAGAGAGAGAGAAAGAGAGAGAGACAGGGTTGGTGGGTTGTGTGCAACGGAGGAAAGAGAGGAGAGCGACGCCGGGCGTCGTTAGCGAGCTCGCACCTCGTTATCATGTATCGTTTCATAATTATTATTACACGCTGCTGGCAGCCCGGTCGAGTGTACCACCCACCCTTTCCTCATCCTGCTACCAAGAGAAAAAGAGAGAGAGAGAAAGAGAGAGTACATTTAGTACGCTCCTTAATACTGGCTCGCGTTGCGACGCCAGGCGTCGATTTCTTTTGATAATTGCGATAAACATAATAACGATAATGACGATGCCCGGATCTCCTTCGACGCGCCGCGCCGTCTACTATCACCCAACGTCGAAGGACTTGGTCCGTCGTTGGGTGGCTTTCTCTCACTGTGAGCGCCGCGACGCCCAGGCGACCTGCAGGTGGAAAATTTTCCTCAAGAGCACTTGATCGCGCTCTTCCTCGAGGAGAAGGGGTGAGGAAAGGGGAGGAGAGGCAGGAAAGCCACGAATCAGCCAGTAGTGCGGGAATCGATCGGTGCCCGCTTCGTTAGCGCGCGGAGAGCTTATCCTGTAGGAGAATTCAGGAATATATCCGGCGCGCGCCAAGGAACAACACTGCCTGCAAGAGAAGCAGGAGTGGCGGAAAATCGGAGCGGAGAAGGATGAAGGAATGAGACATATTCTGTCGCAGGAGAGAGAGAGTGAAAGAGAGAAATTGCGCAGCCCTATGCGAAGGGCAAACGTCGAGATGAGCGGGAAAGGGCCGAGGGCCCTGACAGTCACTACTCCGGCGACCGGGAATTAACGTGGAGAGATGATATTTGCTGCGACGGGCGTTTGAATTTTTAAAGAGACATCCAACCAACCCTGCCGGCATGTCGCGACCTCTCCCTCTTTCACCCTCCGCAACCCTTCGCCCCTCTGTTTGCCATAGTGTATGTGCAGGGTGATTGAATCCGCATTGTCGAGTATGCGTTGTTGTATAATAATTATAAATTTGTCTCTGAATTTTATTTTATAAATTATATATAATATTGCATATTTATTAGTTATACATCGCACAAACTACTATTACATCGTATTACAAAAATTCTAGATCCAATATAATATTATTACAAGATATAAGATCCACTAAAATAACAAGATAATTCATAATTACATTACATTCGACTTCCATCATACCAAGGATCATCTCCAATCTCACCGATTGCGAAGTCACGAATCTTCCACCCCCTTACAATCGCGTAATCCCACACTCAATCACTCAGACATCCCTCAAGTAGCTTGTCCTCGCAATACTCAGCCGTAAGCGGGGCGAGCGATTATTGCTAAAATCCTCGCTGGGGGGTAACTCGATTAAAAGTAACAGGGCTCGTCAATTAGAGCGGTAAGCCTGGCGGTGGATTATCCGGCGAGATCGAACTCGAGATGCCGCGGTCGAATAAATCTGGCCTGGTGAGTGAGAGAGCGAGAGAAAAAGAGAGAGTGAGAGAGAGTGAGAGTGCAGAGGGGGTTGGTTAGTCGCGTCTCTAAACTGACGTCGAAGCGAGGCTTGGTTGGCTGGCTAGCCTGGCTGCCTGCTGTATATCTCGATTTTTCCACCCTCGAAAGGTCGAGCGTCTGATGAGTGATCTCTCGAACACGCTCGGCGATGACGAGCCGGCCCGTCGTGAATATGGCTCGGCTGCTGCTGCTGCTGCGTGGCTGCCGACGCCGCGCGCGCCGCTCTACCTCGCCGTGAAAACCATCCCTTTCCCTCTTTTAATTTCCAACCCCTCTGCGCTCCAGCCACAACCACCCCTCTTACTCTAGTCTCTCTCTCTCTCTCTCTCTTACATTGCCACTGCTTGCGCCTTCGAAGAAACATTAATGAAACAAGCTTGAGTTATTCCCAATAAACAAATCTATAATAAACAATTATACCTACTTCCTAATAAATCAATGATAATCTAATTCTATATATAATTAAACAATCATTAATAATTTCACGTTTTAAGAAATAATTTGGAAGAACATCTTGATCAAGGATCTTTCCACTTTTCATTTCCAACCCTTCTGCTACACAACTGAATCTTCACGACTCTCTCTCTCTCTCTCTCTCTCTTTCTTTCTTCCCCTTTTCCACCCCTGCGCCTAGTTGCACCATCACGCAACAGCCACGCAGTACCTTATGCCTCGCATCGCACCACATTGCATTGCACTCCCAACACTCTCCTCTCCTCTCCTCTCCTCTCCTCTCCTCTCCTCTCCACTCCTCGCGGAGTTAGCGGATACCTCAGCGCCCGCTCACCCCCGGCTGCATCGGGAACGTGGAAGCTCGACTCCAGACTGGAACCCCTCGCCGGCAACCCCTCCTCCACCGGCGGGCGCCCTCCTAGCGCAGAATGCACCGGGGGTAATAACACCAAGGAGGGAGAGAGAGAGAAAGAGAGAGAGAGGGAGAGGATTTGTTCTTTGTCCAAATAAAAAAATAACATCTCGCGCGACGCCAACGGAGGCTGCGTGGCACGACAATGGATAGAGAGGAAGTTGTTGTGCCCCGAGCGAGAGGGTGGCGCGCACGCGCTCAACCCTGATCACTCACGGTGATATATCTAGCGTGATACGATGATTCTGGTGATTCACTTGTCTGGCAAGTGTTATTGTTGGGGATGGTTTGGTGTGTGTGAAGTCATTGCGAATTAGGTATATTTAGTCAGTTGATTTTTAAAATCATTGTGAATTATTTACTAATTTTTATTACAGAGGAATGTTTAGGAAGTCATCGTGATTATATTATTAACTGTTCTAGTTAGTATTGTTTGAATGATGTTTTGTATATGAGTTTATTGAGAATATTGATTTGATTTAAAGAATAATAGATCGTAGCATTTCTTTTTAAGAGTGTAAATGTATGCAAGTAGATTTTAGAGAGTAACAATTTCCTTTATTACTTAATGCAATGATTCATACAATTATTCTTTTAAACCACTAAGTAATCCACATAAGAGCACTCGCCTCGCAGTATTAAATCAATTCACAAGCCATAAGAATGCATTCAGAATGTATGCCCGAATTCCTCATTGATAAATTATGAATTACAAGCTCCGCCTTCACCGACAATCTACCAAGCGTCAATCAATTAATTCCACCGAGTGTGCTTTATTCATTCATCTCTCCAAGAAAGCGAAGCATGAATGTGTAATACGACCATTTACCAGGTACGCTTCGTAAGGCGAAACCTTGAAAGAATAGCAGGCAGCCTTCGAAGAAACCCGAATAACAAGATCGGAAAGTGGCCGCAGTGAGCGTGAAAAATGCAGGGCACATTCTAAGGATGCGCGTTCCGAAGAGAAGAAGAGTGACGGGCCGAGCGAGAGATGATGCTGCGATTAAGAGCGGTGTGGCGCTAAAAGCAACGAGAGAGGAGTGCGGATTCAGCCCGGCAACAGCTGGGTTCGCTCGTTTGGGTCTCGAATGAACTCTCTCTCTCTCCCTCTCTCTTTCTTTCTCTCTCACTCACTCATTTGGAGGGTTGCATTACACCTCTTTCGGCATTGCCTCCGCTCGACAATTAGGTCTCGCGCATTGTGCCCTGCGACAATAAGCCATTTCGTTTTTCAGTGGTTTCGCTCTTCCTCCCCGAGGAGCGCGCCGCTTTTCGATGAGCTCAACGAGTGCTCTTCCGTTCCTTTATTTCTCCCTTTGCCTTCCTCTTTTTTCTCTCTCTCTCTCTCTCTCTCTCTCTCCCTCTGTTTTTCTTCGTTACCCGGAGAGCACGGAGACATAATTAGTACGATGAGAGATCCTCGAGGTATCCAGCCGTGAAATTGGCGTTGCCGGTTAATCGGGCGTTCAAGGGAATCGTGCAGACTTCTTTCTCCGTCTATACGCTCTCCTGGCTTCGACGGCGGCGGCGGCGTCGTCGTCGTCGTCGTCGTCGACGTCTCTCGTTCTCAGCGCACTTGGTCTTAAGGGCGATCCACAGTACGATCGAGTCGACGACCTAGCCAGATGTGCTACTACGTTTTCAACGCCCTCCCCCCAACCACCTAAGAACTCTCTTTCCTCGTCTCGTTTTTCGCTCGCGCAAGCACGAACGCCGATACGAGAATTACAACGGCAACAGCGTTATCGCCTTCTACGACTGCTTTTCTCGCTCGTAGAAAACTACCCTTCGAATTCTAAAGGAAATCTTTTTCTCTTAGATTCCTGTTTATTTCGGTTCGAAGTTCGTTTTCAGGACGGTGATGTTAGTAATTGTGGATGGAATGTTTGTCAATTCCTATTGTTGTAGTTGATATTATTAATAATAAAACTTTGCTGTTTTTTGAATATTGTATTTTATATATTACATTGAAAGGTATATTTATTTTCTCGATCTGAATAGAAATATTTTGAACCTTTTCAATGGCGAATAAAATAAAAAATCGTCCGTTCTACGAGCTTTTCATGCTTTTCTCGTAGAAGTACGTTTCGAATTCTAAAGAAAAACCCACTCTCACTCGCTCGTATTTACTTCGAAATACAAGTTCGTATTCACTGCAATGTCTTTTTCATAAGTTCCCATCATTACAGATAACATTATTCATAATAAATTCAGTGTTTATTATATAATATTTTATAGATACAATGAAAGATATATTTATTTGCTCAAACTCCGTAGAAATATCTTTCACATTTTCAATCCAAATAAAATAAAAAATCGTTCGTTCTATTAGTATTTCATGCTTTTCTCGTAGAAGTACGTTTCGAATTCTAAAGAAAACCCCACTCTCACTCGCTCGTATTTACTTCGAACTCGAAGTTCGTATTCACTGGAATGGCGATGGTAGTAATGGTGTGCGATCTAAACGTACGCGGTGCAATCGATCTCATTGACGAAGAACAGCATTGGTAGCGTAGCAACGCGCGTGGATCCATGCCGGAAGACAAATGCCAAGTTTCCACGACGCATCAGACTCTCGAGACGGATGACGACGCGCACTCGTTATGCTCAGGGTGTGGAACCTCCGGCGAAACTTGCACTTCTATGCTGATGTGGTTCCGGTACTCTGAAATTCTGGTCCATTCGAAATCGGAGTGTTTTTGCGCTGCTGGGACGCTTGGAGTGGAATTTGGCGGAGTGCAGACGTCGACGCTCGTCGAGAGGATTAATATTGAGAGTCACGCTGACGAATTTGTGAAATTTTATCGCGGTTCGCTGATTCATGTTGATGGTTATCCTTTTTTTTCGATACAGTTTGGATAGTTTAGATTCCACTCGAGAACTCTCACACATACAACAAATTATACTTCAAAAAATGTCTGGAAAGTTTCATACTTTCATAAAAATAAATACCAACACAGAAAAATCAACATACAAAATTAATCATTTCCACTATTTCATAAATCTAATCTCACTCACAATATTTCCAAATAAAACTCCATCAACACACTTCCAATTCCTACTTAACAAAAACAATATTCAGCATTCAAAAAAATTCCTCAACCGAAAGGCTTAAAATCCACCCTTCCTTCCAGCATTCTCGTGCTCATCCGATTGTCAGCATTGTCGTCGGTGCGTGTCCTGTCTTGTCCCCATATCGTTTCTCCTATTACGGGGACAATGCGTGCGCCGGTGAGCGCCGGGTACATGCGTGCGACCCGTATAAACGGGCGGATTCACGCCACGACATTCGATGCTCCGACTGAAAGCAGGTGCTCGAGTGCAAGGCTCGGGCAGGGCATCGTTAATGCATCGTTGAATCTAGTGCAGTGCGAGCGAGAGAGAGAGAGAGAGAGAGAGCCAGCAAAATTCATCGTGGCATTTAGCCGGGGTTGCGCGCCCCTTATGGCGCAAGGGCGAAGCTGGCACGCATGGCTCCCGTGAAAAATAGGCATTGTCATTGAGCACAATGCGAGTGGCCTAATTGCCATTTGGCCTGGCGTTGCCAAGCCTGTGCCTCCGAAAGAGAAGTTACACAAACGCTTGTCCGCTCTGCCGCTCTTTCTCTTTCTTGTCGTTTCTTAGGTGCTTTCTTCCGAGGAATCGTTTAAGGGTAAATTATCCGGGAAATGTCTTTTTTTAGTGGGGATGAAAATTGAGGGTGTTTTAGATTCTTGGTATTTGTTATTTATTATTTTGTTATGTTTGTATTGATATTGTTGTAACGAGTAATTTATTTGAAGGATAATATTGATGAATATCGAAATACGAGGCTTTTGATTTTGTAGGGAAATATTTGTTTTTACTTTCAATGATCGCAATGGTATAAAATGAAAATATTAATGTTATTTATATTTACATTAATATAGTATAACGGTGGATTCATTGGAAGGAAAATATTGACAAATGTCGGAATGTATCTCTCGCAGATGCAGCAGGCTTTTCACTTTTTACCGGAGTACTTGTCTCCGCGCAATAGACTTTCCGCTTCGGGAAATGCGAGCGAACTTCAACCCCGGCCGCATTCACTGCGTCCGTCTGGTGGCGGTGAAGTACTCATTCGCTCTGGTTGTGGCACGCTTGCATCAGTCTTCCCTCGCGACCTGTCTCCGCCAATACTTTCCTCCTCAATCCTCGCTCTCAATGACTCCGATCGATGATATATGTTCGAGCTGGCTATGATTTAATCATCAAATACAACGATTTTATATTGTTTAAATTGATTTTCGCAAGATTTATTTCATTAGGTTTAAACAGAATATGAATGTCATTAGATTCCTCTTGTTACAATCGATATTAATAACAAAATACAAGATCATTCATTTTACAAACACTTAACTAATTAAAACAACCCTTGCAATCAAATAAATCAAATAAATCTCCTTCATAATTTAAACATTTCCACTCAACTTTTCACAGTCTACCAACCATTCCTTTTGGTTCAACCACTGAAAACTGTCGAAAGTATCGAAGCCAGTCTGGTGAAGCATCCCCTTTAAAGGGAGAAAATCCGCGCGAAGTCTGCCGGTAGGGATTCTCTAGTTCCCTATGGCTCTCTTTAGCCTCATCGCCTCCTCTCTTCGCTGTCCCTCATTCTTCCCTGGCTCTCGGCCGCTTCGGCGCAGGTGGAGAACTCAATTCAGAGAGGGTTTGCTTGCATTTTCATTGTCTCGCCTGTACGCGTCGACGTACCCGCTTCTCTCTCTCTCTCTCTCTCTCTCTCTCTCTCTCTCTCTCTCACTCACTCACTCACTCACTCTGTGTCTGTATTACGAGACGGCTAGCAATGTGTGTGTATATGCGACGTTGAGTTTGCATCGGTGATAGTGACATGGACGTCGACCCGGCGTCGACACGCTGGCCGTGTCGAGCTGGAGGGAGCCAGAAGAAAAGGAAAGTGAAGCCAGCAACGAACTAGAGAGACTGAGAAACACCAAGATATTGTGAGAGAAGGGCATACATATACACATATATATGTATATATGTTGCACGGTATAGTACTCCGGGGTACTGGAGAGGCCTAAGCTAATCGTTGAGCGTGCGCCAACCGAGCTGGTTGCATTTTTAAAAACACTCCCGCGAGAAACCCTTCGTCTCTCAACTCCAACGAACACTCCTGCTTTCCTCTCTCGCTCGTACGCATATGTATGACTTACCAATGGAAAAGCTCCTGGGAAACCTGAGAGAGCTAGTTGTAGTAAAGTTCTCATGTAAGACTCGATTTGTAAAACTCGAGTTGGTGGAATTCAATTTTATTCATTGTTAGAGGAACCGGAAATATTAGATATTAAATATGTAATATGTATGTATGAAATTGAGCTGGTTGTATTTTTAAAAACAGGAACACTACTAAATTCCTGATGCAAAACTCTTGATGTGTAAAGCTCGAATTGCTGGAATTTAATTTTATTAACAGCTTGAATGTACCACTTGTATTATGGTTGAGATATTTTTATTTCAGACATATTTATTTAAGCGTTAATAATTTTTGTAAATATTTTAAAGAGTGGTTAGTGAGATTTAATTGGTGGAAGGTGTTAAGAACGAAAAAATTGTTAAGTGGAACATGATTGAGTTAGTAATTTAGTATAAGCAACTCACACACGAGTAACTATTTATAATATAAAATATATTCTATAATATTCTATATTAATTTCTAAATGAAACTCTAGTTTCGCATTTTAAGTGAGACGATCATTACGCTTGAAGAAAAAGTGTTTAAAAAAACCCATCGAAGTTCTTTCTTTTAGCATGAATTACTCGAAACGCAGTCATAGGGTTCGTTCCTCCGGCGACCTTAAAAAAGAAAGAAGAGTGGCCGGAAAATAGGTGGGCTTCGCACGCCATGCTTTCCAGCTGCTTCCTCCAACGGAAAAGGGCTTCCTTTTCTCGGCGTTGCTTGCGCCTCGACGCCCTGCGTCGCGAGCGAAGTATGTAAAGCGTGTGGAAATACATAGAATCCTGCCAGCTCGAATACGACCAGAGCGCATTTCTGCCTGTCCGCTCGCTTGCTTGCTTGTCTCCTGCATTCGTCGTCACCCGACGCTTGGCGTCGCCGTCGTTTTCCTCCCATTTACTAGAATTCCCATTGAACGCCGCGCGCGCGCGCCCCGGAATTCGGATTAGCCGCGCTAGAGCGATCTTTCCCTCGGGCGAAACTTTG
Organism: Ectemnius lituratus; assembly: GCA_910593735.2. Lineage (NCBI taxonomy): Eukaryota > Metazoa > Arthropoda > Insecta > Hymenoptera > Crabronidae > Ectemnius > Ectemnius lituratus. The sequence goes on along the minus strand of OU343044.1, from coordinate 5,108,749 downwards.
TAGCCCTCGCTCGTTGCGATAATTAGCGAGGCGTATATGCGCCTGTGTGCGTAGCCGGCAATGCGAACGGGACGCCGACGCCCCGCTCGACGCGAAAAACGCTGCGCAGAGAAAACGCTCGGATGAGTCGTGAATCGGCCAAGAGGAGTTGGAGAGGAATTGCATGCTTGCGAGGATCAACGTCGAGTACGAGTTTTTCTTCTCGATTTTCACGTTTCCTCAAAACGAACCCTACGAAATTCGTGTGATGGATTGATCGATTTTTATATTCCGATTTATTCGATTTATAAAAACCTGCGGTATGTCTGTGCGATAGACAAAATTTGTATTAGTAGAAGAGTTGTGTAAGATAGTCAAAAAATTAGGAGTCAAAGTATTAACGAAATTATTGATAATTTTTAGTGAAATCTTAATGAAACATCTGACTTTGACTTTAAAGTGAATGAAATATAAAAGAACTATTAATCAATCCTTGATCACTCTCAATTTTATTCTTATTACAAAACACTGAATAAAACCCTGACAGAAAATAAAGGGCATCAATCTGAATTTTCCATTCGACGCACTCCAATTGGCAGGGTTCTCCTCGAAAGAATAACGCGAGGAGGAGCTAAAGTAGCTGAGCCCTCGCTTTTCAGGAATGCCAAGCGTACGAATCCACGAAGCGAGCGCAAGCCATTTGGTCGATTAGTCGCGCGCGCGCGCGCTCGAGCGCTCGTTGAAGGAAGCGTAAGCGTTGGATTCCAAGGGTGGCAAAAGCCGGCTGTCAAATTACCGTCATCGTGGCGAACAATCGTCGCGGCGCAGCGCGCCGGTAATAATAAGGCGTCGCCGTCGAGCAGTGAGGGGCTCCGCGCTCGCGCGAGTAATCATTCGTCGTGGCAAATGAAGGCGCCTAATAGCCAGGTAAATGGGGGGGACGCGCTTCGTCGCGGCGCCCGGATAAGGAAAAAAAGCTGAGCTCAATCTGCTGAGTGAGACAGCCGCCTCAGGTTAAACCCCTCCGTTCGTAATGTCGTGACAGTCGCCGGACGAGCGATCATCAGCTGGCTTCGTAACTTCTTTTGCCCAAGTTGTACATTCACTGTCATTGGGAATTTTATACTGTGAAAACTAATTTTACTAATTTAACAATGGATTTTTTTTAAATGTCTATCTGAAAAGTTAAAATCAATCGACGACGAGTATACTTAATTCTTTGCAATTTTAATTACAAATTTCTTTATTCTAAGAAAAGGAACAGATTTTTTTAAATTTATTTTCTTTATAATGGAACATTTCTAATCATCCATAGCACTAAATTTTCTTTTGGCGATTAAACATTTGATTGGACAAAACAGGAAACTTTTATCGTCCAATTGCGATTTTAATCGCCACTGATAAATTGCTTTAACTCAACCATATAAAAATACTACATTCATAATTTTCTTATATCAGAAGTCTGTTAGACAAAAACTGCTGTGTTATTTATATTGATGATAAATTGCCGTACTAACACAGCTCAAAGCGGAAATCCATGCATTGAATCGCCCGTCGGAGAATTGCGTGCCCATTAATTACAAGCCCTTGCTAATTAGCGGCGAGCATCTCGTGCTAATTAAATGCAGGAGATTGTCGCCGAGACAGGCAGACAAGCAAGCAGGTGCTGGTCAAGCAAGTACAAGTTGCAGTTCTCGAAGCCGATTGGTTACACGGAAACGAAGAGAATCTTCAAAAGTTAGAAACGACCGAAGTTTATACTTCGCACTCGAACGACTACGAATTTCCTGACTTGCTGAAATCTTAGTACGCCGCTTTATTGAAAGAGCCTTTGACCCAGAAAAAACATTTAATTACCCCCGACTGAAGGTTTCTTATTGGAAGTTCCGACAGCCAATGCCAATGAAAATCGTTGGTAGAGAGGAATTATAATCGCAATTGGAGCATTGAAGAGCAGCGTTTTCCTTTCTTGTTCGAGTAAGTAAAGAAACTTTTAGGAACTGGAAGAACTGTTTCTAAAACTAGCTTTTCCTTAATGGATTAAGTTCCAATTTCTCTTGTTATTGTGCATTTACTTTAATCACAATGAGAAAGGACTCTCATTGATTTCGAACTATAAATTTTCGTATTAACTTCATAGAATTTCAATCACTACTGAAACTAGTTATAAGTCAAAACTCTTGTAATATTGAATTTCCTTATTAATTAACAATTAAAGAAACTTAATATTACACTACAATACTTAAAACTTCACAACGTAATATTATCTTCTCATCTAATATCTTCCAATCTACCAATTCAAATTACAAATTCCCATTCTTTAACTTCGAGGTCATTCAATCGAACTGTCTGCCACCTAGAAAAAGGGGATGCGCAATTATTCCTGGGATCTGTGTTAAGGGGTCGCGCGAATCAGTCCAGTCAGCGCGGTGCAAAATCATCCCCCATCATTCCCATGTGCATCCAATGCAAACACACACACACACAGACACACATATAGTTAGAGAGATTCGCCCCTTGGAAGTGGAAAAGGAATCGATGTCACATAAGCCGGCATTGTTCGCTTGAATTTCACGCAACGGCGGGAAAAGTGCTATGAGTGAGAGTTCTCTCTTTCTCTTTCTCTCTCTCTCTTGGCTTCGTCGCTGGCTCTCGAAAGCCTCTCCTCGCCGACCGGAAGAGACCCTTCAGGTCGCCGGAGTGCAACCGGGGGACACGCGAGTGATTTCGCTGCTTCTGATTTTCAGTCGCGACAATACTCACCACCTTTTGTTCACCGATCCTGCGTGACGATGCTTCTACTCGTCCTTGTGCGCTTTTGTACGTCTTTGTGCGTAAACACACGCTTCGGAAACGAGCGAGGGTGCGTCGAGTCGATCCAGGACTTCAACGAGTCTCTCTCTCTCTCTCTCTCTCTCTCTCTCTCTTTCGCTTGTAGTTGTCCCTCGCGTAGATTATACTTGTGCGAGAGATACTGAAGAAGACGGAATTAGTAGACTCGAGTCGTTCGTAGTACTTGAGAAAGACTAGACAACCTACCCTTCTTTATTTTTGTAATTCTTTTTCTCTGTTGTATGAACGGTGTAAGAATGTTTAAGTGGCTTTGAGTTAGTTCTAATTTGTTTGTAATAGTCCTGTTAGTTGTAATATTTCACTGTTTTAGTTATTATAATAGTGGAAATAGAAATATTTATTTTAGTATGGTTATATTAATTTAGTATTCACTTAATTATTTTGCAAATGGATATTATTTTGTATAATATCATTTATTTCCTTCTTCCACTCTATTTAAAATTCATGTTCAACATTCTTCCTACTAAAAACAGAAGCTACGCTTCGAAAATGAGCAAAATCGAATGCACAAGTATTTCTTTGTAGAAAATCGGAGTACAGTGTGACTGCTCTCTGAGTCCTCCTTCAATTCTCATTCCCGCTTTCTCAGCACTGTGTTTTTGCCTCTCGCTCGGCTTCGCCTAGATGCATCTGTGCCCCTGCTGCTGTATCCTGGGATGCTGTATGCGGCGAACGCAATTGCGTGCCAGAGAAGCGCGCCTCCTTTCATCTTAGGAATTGCAGACCAAGTGTAAAGAGAGCGATCTTTGTCCCTTGCGATCCGTCTAGCGCAGCATCCCGATAAGCAGCACCGATGAAAATAAGTGGCCCGCTCTTACGCACGCCTTCTCTTTCTCTTTCTCTGTCTCTTTCCTCTCTTTTCTTTCTCTCGTCCATTTCCTTTTTTTTGCAGGCGTCGTTCCTACACTTTGTACGAATCGCTCGCTCGCTATTCCCTCGACAAATCTCAGTGTTCTCCCGCTTTTCTCCGTTGTCCTCTCGGGAAATGATGGCGTGCGATGCTATAACACAGCAAACTGCAACTGTAGAATTCGACGAAAGCTCTGAACAGCAGGTTTTCGTAGTATCAGTATTGCTAAAGTAGAAAAGAGAGTAATAAAGGAACAAGTATCTAAATTGTACTTGGAGTAAAATTGTTATTGATGATTATTTATTTGTAACAAGTAGATTATAGACTTTTACCAATTTCCATTGAAAATAAAACGCTGAATATGAAATATCGTTGATACTACAGATAAAAACAGAATAAATTAATATATCCTTTTTATTAATTCAATTTCAACCAACTTCATTTCCAGACCACAGCGTACTATTTCCGATAGATTTTCCTCTCAGAGAGAATTTGAAAAAGCTGGCTCAAAAATATACAGAAAAACAGTGGAAAGCGCGTCGCAGTGGCAAGGTAGGATTCGCATCGTGGTCAGTGGAAAATGATTTCGTGAAAAAGGTTTCCACGTGGCTCTGTAAACAGGGAAAATTCTCTCTCTCTTTGAATTTGTCGCGTGCGCGAGAGAGGAGAGAGGAGAGAGGAAATGCTTGGAGGGTCCGAAAAGCTAATTTATCTGGTCGTCCAAGTGTCTCTGAAACTCTCTCGCTCTCGGATGTGTGTTGCCTGTATCTAAGCGCGGAGAGATACGTAATACTATTTCCAGCAATTCTATCTGGCATCGCCGTCCACGAGTTTTTTGCCGCGTCAGCCCTAACATACACACAGGCAGACATAGAGGAAATGCATGCCTCTACTCGCCGATATTCGCGAGTGGTATTTTTGTGGCTCCGTTTTTTTCGGCCGCTCTCTTTTATTTCACCCTTGCCGCGGCAGCTTCCACGAGAGATACTCCTGGTAATTGCAATATACGCCAGGGCGCGCGCACTCCGGCGTATATATTCCGTTCAAGCGCGCGCACGAGCCACCGAAAAAATAATATATGCTCTCTTTTCCGCCCTCTTGTCTCTCCTCCCTGCTATCAACCATCCACGTATACACATAAACTGCTACGTGTGTCGCCGCGTTGACGACGCTCTCTCCTGCATAGTCACGAATTTTAATGTCTTCGCATCCTCACGCGTTCCGTTCTTGGTCTCGAGAATTTATAAACACTGATATTCCCTGCGAATACCTTCTCGTGTATCATATCTACTTGGTAACATGTTGCATGCGAATTGCTGGCATTTTTGCGACGAAGCAATTGAGAAAGGTGTGTCATATGTTTTTATTGGAATGTTTCTATTTCGACGAGGAAATTCGGGAATTTTCAATTTTGTAATAGGAAATATATTAAATATTGTAATAATAATTGTCAAATGTGGTAATGAGTTGAAACTCGCTGGAGAGTGACGATGTAGCAAAGTATATGTTTTAAATATATTTATATAATTGGAAATACGATATATATAAATATACAATGAACTGGTGGCTCGGTTTCTACTATTCTGCATTACATAAAAGCATTGCAGCATTGGCCAAGAGTTCAATGTAAATTATGTATACAGAAAATGTATTGGAAATGCGGAGATGAAAGATCAAATCCTGGACCAGTCGGCACCGAATACATATATAAAAATAGCAGCTAATAAATATTTTGCGAATATATTAAATATTATCGCAAGTGCCAAATGTAGTTATGAATTAAAAACTGCATTAACAAATGATTATACCTTAAATAGTATATATGGACTCGCATAGCGTATAAAAATAGTAGCTAATAAATATTTGTGAAATACGTTAAATATTACTACAAGTACCAAACATAATTACGAATGAAAACCTGCATTAACAAATTATATACCATACAAAATACATATACAATACAATCATTGCAATGTTGGCTAAGAAGTCAATATAAATTATGCATACAGAAAATATATTGTCAATACAAAATGCATCATGACACCGGATACATGCATAAAAATAGTAGTTGATAAATATTTGTGAAATACATTAAATATTACTACAAGTACCAAACATAATTACGAATGAAAACCTACATTAACAAATTATATACCATACAAAATACATACACAATAAAATCGTTGCAGTGTTGGCTAAGAATCGAATGTAAATTATGTATACAGAAAATATATTGTCAATGCATAGATGAAAGATGAAATCCCGTAGCAGCCGGCACCGGATACATAGAGTGCCACCTGGCTCGCATAACGTTTCGACTTTCGTGCCAGAGTATTTGTACCCTGCAGTCCATTTCGCTCAATGGGAAGGATTTATTACCCTTATACCCATCTGTGTACACCGCAGCGATATATTGCGCATCTGTGATTCGCAGCCATATTTCGTCTTTGAAGCGAGGAATTGTCGGGGGACCGCAAAACCTGTCCACTGGTACATCGCCACTAATTTCCCATGGAGTTTCGCAGGTTGAAAAACCGCCCTAACAAATCTCCCAGCGCTTAATTAATAGGAAGTTCCGGTCATTCGTGGTCGAGGGTGAGTTTCGGAGTCAGGTTATTCGAGCTCCAATTAATTAATGATACTTGTTCATGCGCCATTAATTACTACGTAAATAATTGACTGTGTCTCGCGAGTCTGTTCATAGTTCGACAAGTTTCGTTATAATTGTGTGGTAAGTAAATAATGCGAGTGTGACTTTTTGGAATGTAATAATTATTGGTAGGAGTTATTCAAGTGGAAGTTCTAACACAAGTATCTCGATTGCGATACTTTCCAAAATGAAAAGCCCTATGTGATAACTCAGGCGTCCGGTGTGGGAGTCACAAAGGGGCTCTTAATTATGCCTCGTAATTAATTAGGAGAATTTATTACACGGTTGAAAAACTTGAAATGAATCTAATGTTAAATTAAAAGGGTTTTGTTTAGAATCGACTTTCCAATTCTCATACTATTATTTAGATAATATTTTATTTATTAACACTGCACTTACAAAATTAATTAATAATCTAATATTAAAATAAAACAGTTTTAACCAAATTGTACTTCCTGATCCTTACACTAGCATCCAAACAACACCTTTCATTCATAATTAAAAAATCCCTAAAAATCCATATCTAGTTAATATTACCAGCGTTAAAGGTTAACAGACGAGTCTGCCATTTGGTAGGAGGCGATTGCACAGTGGCGCTTTGACCGGAGCGATCAAGCGTCGGACAAGGGGTCCGAGAGTGTAGATTGCAGATAGAAGAGTAAGCGAGAGAGGGATTGAACGCGAGAGCACATCGGCCTATGTGTTTACGCATTAGCGGAGATTGAGACACGGCGGTCGCTCGGTTTGCTGAGTTTGCTGAGAGCAAATGTTGCCGATGGCCTGGCTGGTGAGTGCGTGTAAATCAATAAAACAAATGGCACGCAGCGAGCGGGCGAACGCACTCGAATGCATACTTTAGCGCTCAAAGCGAAGAGGAATGAACGAATGAGTGAGAGAGAGAGCGAGACGAAACGAGAGAGAATGAGAGGGAAGCATTGAGAGTTTGTTTGAGGCGACGGACGCGTCCGTTTCAAGGCAAACGGCGAATATTAATCGGACGGGCGCAAACAAAGGGACGCTCGTTCTCGCTTTGCGCCTCGCAATGCGCGATGCGTTACGAAAAAGCAATAACCTGCACCGTTGCCTCCGAAGGCACGTAAAACCGAGCATTCGGTACTGACGAGTGCCGTTGACGAGCGGTCGACTGGGATAATGGGAGCGAATCCTGCTGGTCCCGTCGAGGGACCTTCCCGCATGTGTCCCACCACCTGCGACCACTTGCACCTTTATGTTCGTATGTACTCTGAAGGTGAAAGCTATTCGTACAGTATAATTGGGAAAATAAAAAGAAACTGCAATTTATTGATCATTGATTATATTAATATATAATATTTGATATTTTCTCTTCGACCGAATATTGGAAAGTGTTGAAAAATAAACAGAAGATTGTCTTTCAGAAATTTATGATAATGGAATTTGTTGATCATTCATTATTATTTATTAATTCGCCTCTTAATTCGCCGTAATAAACTCGGAAAATATCAAAATCTGCCGGAACACTTTGAACTAAGAAAGTTATTTACACACAAATATTAACTTTACCAAGGTATCAATTCAAATGATTTCCTCAACGAAAGCATCAGCGAGAAACTCTAGTGGAAAGATGTTTCCCAGGAGTTTGGTAACTTTTTAACGACCTTGTGGCCTCTCGGCCCATAACGAACAGCTTGCTGCGTACGTTTTCGCCTGGCAGACACACCGGAGGCAGCTCGAGAAACCTCGAGTAGTTGCTGGTAGTACTTTTCGTGGTTAAGGAGAGAGAAGAAGACAACGAAAACTCCACGCAACAGAAAGCAAGAGAGAGAGAGAGAGAGAGAGAGAGAGAGAGAGAGAGAGAGAGAGAGAGAGCGAGAGAGAATGAATGATGAGAGGAAAAGAGGTTGAACAAGTGCGTGCAAACAGGGGTCAGGGTTGAAGGCGTTTCCGTTGGCAGGGCATAATTCGCGTGGAGGTTCTCGAGCGTATCCGTAGCGCTAATAAAGCTTAAGTATGATCCGCGTAGGTGGCTCTTGACTTCGAGACGCCTGACACGACGATTCCAGACTGACACCACCCTCCACCTTTTCTTAGGGTTGGTTTGACGCTTCGAAAATAATTACTCCCTTCACTACGATCCTTATCTTTCGCCCTGTGTTTCAGGCTCCTTTCTATTCTCTTCTTCTTCTATAGAATCTCTCCTCTCTCTCTCTTTCTCTCTCGCGTCGACTATCTCGATCTCTCCTTCAACCTCGATCTTTCTCTGTCTCTCTCTACGCCAAGCCATACATCCCCATGGCTCGTGCTCTCTCGTGAGCTTTTTGTGTTGCTCCTGGGGTGGTTTTGAGGATTGGCACTCGGGGCACGTTCGCAATACACTCCGTCCCCTATGCCACCCTGCCTTTCCATGAACCCCCCCTTCGCCCTCTCTCACTCGATACTCACACCCCCCCCCCTCCCCCCTCCCCCACCACCACCCTCTTCCCCAAGCAGACTGGCGTCTCTTTCGCTAGAATTAGATAATTCACATGCGCATGAAAACGGTCCTTCCTGCACGAGCTTGATACCATAATTGGCAGGAATTCACCGGCCTCCCTCGAAACCCCTTCTTCGCCTCAGGCTTCAAGTACGTGTATGTTCGGAATGGTATATGGAAGTGTGGCTGGAGAATTGATCGAGAGTCGGAGATGGTTGTTATTAATTAATTATCGATGTATGAGAGGAAAGGTTTGAGTTGGAGATTCTATGGGAAGTGTTTAGTTTGAAATTGTCTTCGAAATTGAAATTGTATATGGAAGTGTGGCTGGAGAATTGCTCGAGAGTTGGAGATCGTTGTTATTAATTAATTATCGATGTATGAGAGGAAAGGTTTGAGTTGGAGATTTTATGGGAAGTGTTTGGTTTGAAATTGTCTTCGAAATTGAAATTGTATATGGAAGTGTGGCTGGAGAATTGCTCGAGAGTCGGAGATGGTTGTTATTAATTAATTATCGATGTATGAGAGGAAAGGTTTGAGTTGGAGATTCTATGGGAAGTGTTTAGTTTGAAATTGTCTTCGAAATTGAAATTGTATATGGAAGTGTGGCTGGAGAATTGCTCGAGAGTTGGAGATCGTTGTTATTAATTAATTATCGATGTATGAGAGGAAAGGTTTGAGTTGGAGATTTTATGGGAAGTGTTTGGTTTGAAATTGTCTTCGAAATTGAAATTGTATATGGAAGTGTGGCTGGAGAATTGCTCGAGAGTCGGAGATGGTTGTTATTAATTAATTATCGATGTATAAGAGGAAAGGTTTAAGTTGGAGATTCTATGGGAAGTGTTTAGTTTGAAATTGTCTTCGAAATTGAAATTGTATATGGAAGTGTGGCTGGAGAATTGATCGAGAGTCGGAGATGGTTGTTATTAATTAATTATCGACGTATGAGAGGAAAGGTTTAAGTTGTAGATTCTATGGGAAGTGTTTAGTTTGAAATTGTCTTCGAAATTGAAATTGTATATGGAAGTGTGGCTGGAGAATTGATCGAGAGTCGGAGATGGTTGTTATTAATTAATTATCGACGTATGAGAGGAAAGGTTTAAGTTGTAGATTCTATGAGAAGTCTTTAGTTTGAGATTGTTCTTTAAATTTTTGTAATAAATGATAGAAGTTTTTTACTTATTGAATTAGTTATTTATCAGTTATTGCTTTAAATAAAGTGGATTTCTGTCGTAGTCTTTGCTATTTGCTCAGGCATTGCACTCTGCACGAAATGACTTTGTACAGAACGAACACTGTTCGAAGTATCCTTTCACCGAGTCTGGTCGGCGACTGGCATGCTCGAATCGTCAATATCTTATCTGGCGCATTCGTATTCGTCTCTGCGGAGATAGGCGCGCTCTCGTCGGGCAAAAGAATTTATCGTAATTTTATGACGGGCCATAAAGAAAAAGGTTGGAAGAGAGCTTGGCTTTGGGTGTTCGAGACGATATTGAAACTCGTAAAAGCAGACGGCGTAGAACGCTCGACCGACGTTCTCGTCGCTTAATATTGTATGTATTACATCCCTGAAGCGAGTAAAAGAGTAAGCGAGCCCGCGCGCGCGCGAGTTTCGAGCGAAGTGAGATTTCCCCATGGCGAAAATTTAATTGTGCAGTCCGATTGTCGTGTTACCGCTGAGGAGCGCAAATAAAGCCGACATTCAGGCCGCTTGCCCGCCCGCTTCTATGTATAATGTATAAACACAGCTTTGAATGTCGAAACACGCTCGGAAATAATTGCGCGCGACGCCGAGGAGAGTAACGAGGCGTCGACGATGACGACGACGTCGACGGATACGCGTCCGTTCGTTAGCAACTTTCCAGCAGCGCCTAAAAAAAAGGGAGACGAGTGCGAGGAAAAGAGAAAGAGCGAGAAAGAGAGATGGGAGGAATGACTCGCACTGCCAGTCATCTCGCACCCCACAACTTCCCAGCTTTTTTTTCTCTCGTTCTCTCTCTTTCTCTAGTGATGCCGGATCTCGCAGTTTTACTCCGTCGATTCAAATCGACGTGAATCGGCGAGTCCCGCTGAAAACTGGCATTGATTCGAAATCATCCGAGGAGTATGGGAGTCGCGACACCTGCTCGTTAACAAGTTCGCTGCTTCCGGTTTTCACGAATTTTTCCGTCGACTTCGACACGAATTAGTACTAATTAACATTAAGCGGTTCCTTTCAGTGTCTCTCGATTTCGACGTTCCCTCGGTTGGATATTGCATGCTTGGTTTCATAAATAATTTGATTTACTCGGGTATCGTATGAAATAATTGAAATATTACACGTTCGAATTCATAGTAATCATGATTAACCTTGTAATTATTATAAACAGGATATTAAAGACTCAAATTTGTCTATAATAAGAAATCATGAAGATTACAATATTTATCACTTATACAACGTCTTAGAAAATGAATTAAAAAATATCACTTACACAAACCAATTACACTCTAAATCAAATCATTATCACCCACAATATTTCTCTTACCAACTCCCCAATAAATAAAAATCCACATTTCAATCTAACTCCTAATCATAAACTCTACTCCCAACATCCAAACACCGACCACGAAATACTCACTCATAATACTAGCTACAAACTTTCCCCATTTAATACCAAACACACATGTGCACGCGTTACATTCGAGTGGCTGCGAATTCTCGACAGGTGAGCAAATCACCGCTACGTTCCTCGCCGAGTGGTTTCCCGGCGCTTTTCTCATTTTCGCCGCCTCAACATCTCACACACTCACAACAAACACACACACACACAAGCAAGAGTTAACTAGAACTACGTAGCATTGCCAGTGAAAAGTGTTAGAGATATCTCGATCGAGACACGTCGTAGAATGCGAGAGAGAGAGAGAGAGAGAGAGAGAGAGAGAAAGAAAAAGAGAGTAAAATATAAAGAGAGAGAGAGTGACGAGCGTCGAGAGCAGCACAACTACAACTATAAGGTAGAGCGTCGAGGAAACGAGGGGTGGGAAAACAGGGTTCAGTCTCAATGTCTCGCTGGGAGTCGTAGTGCTGTTGGCGGGATCGCCCCTGAGAGAATGAGAAAGAGATGGTGAAAGAGAGAAAGAGAGAGTGAACAGTCGGCGACCCAGAGCCGAGGCAGACGAGGGCGGATGGGTACAGTTCTGGAGAGCCATAAAACTTTATGGTGCGTTTGCATCGACCGACCCTCCCTTCCACCTCTCTCTCTCTTGCTCTCTCTTTCTCTCTCTCTTTAGCTTGCCTTGCTCCCTTACTTCCATTCCCATGGCAACCACCGACCCCCGAGGAGAGTCTGCACACCCTGCTCTCTCCTTTCTCCCTCTCTCGCTCCTTCACCTTTCTCGCACTCCTCTCTCCATCTGCTCTCATAACTCTCTCTATCTTTCTCTTTCTCTCTCTCTTAGGAACGAGCGAGCTTCTCACGTGCGAGAGCTCGTACGCACAACGTACCCGCCGCACAATTTCCCGGCTTCGTAAATACGTGGAAACGGTTCCCACTCCTTGTTCTTTAGATATTACTGCGAGCTTTTTTTTTTTTGTTAGAAAGAAAGAGAGATGTTTTGGAATTATGAAGGAATTGTAGAAGTGATTAATTATTGAGAATTGTTGGATGATGATGATGATGATAGAATGGGGTTGGTGTCTGTGGAGAAGTGATCGAGAGTCGGTCAGTGATTCGATTAGCCGAGAAGCGGCTCGTTATCGTGAAAATATAAAGATTCGATCGGTAATCGGTGAGTTTGTCGATATAATAATTGCTCTTTCCATGGATTGTTGGGAAGCTCGTTGTTAATCGGGCGCGTCTTATCGAGAGGTACTCGACTACTGAATTTTGCTTGGGAAGTCGGTAGGAAAAGTAATTGGGCGGAAGTGGAGCTTGCAGTATGATAATGAGCTTTTAGCTGCTGTTGTTTCGTTGATGACAAATGTCGTTTATTTCTCGAATAGAGATTAATAAGACTTGTTGTACATGTCAGATGAGACAAGAAATTAATAATAATATAATAATATATAATATATCAGCCAATATTAAATCATGGATCTGAATTATTCTAAGCCAGTAGTAAAACTACTTGAAGCCTCGTTCATTCCACTATGACAGGCAGTCAATAATAAAACAATAATAGATGTTTTACCAGTCAATATATTCAAATACTAAAATAAGCCAAGCCTTTCAATTGTCATCGAAGCGATGAAAACAGAGTTATGTTAAGCCAGTAGTAAAGCTACTCAATAACTCGTTCATTCCACCATGATAGTCAGTCAATAATAAATCAATAATAAAACAATAATAAATATTTCACCAGCCAATATATTCAAATACTTCAACAAACCAAGCCTTTCAATTGTCATCGAAGCGATCAAAACAGAGTTACGTTAAGCCAGTAGTAAATACTCAATAACTCGTTCATTCCACTATAATAGTCAATCAATAATAAAACAATAATAAATATTACACCAGTCAATATATTCAAATACTAAAACAAGCCAAGTCTTTCAATTGTCATCGAAGCGATCAAAACAATTACGTTAAGCCAGTAGTAAAACTACTCAATAACTCCTTCATTCCACCATAATAGTCAGTCAATAATAAATCAACAATAAAACAATAATAAATATTACACCAGTCCATATATTCAAATACTTCAACAAACCAAGTCTTTCAATTGTCATCGAAGCGATGAAAACAGAGTTACGTTAAGCCAGTAGTAAAGCTACTCGATGACTCGTTCATTCCACCATGACATAACTGGAACACTGCCACTTCCTTCCAGCAGCGACCAGGGAAAGCCTACCTCGGGATAGTTCTTGAGCGCCGGTATAACTCTCCCCGGGGAATATGCAGGAGTGCTGGTGCGGTGATGAATGCATCCTGCGTGTAGTAGCTTTCCTCGAAACTGGAGGAGCGGAGCATTTATTATACGCTCGGAGAGCACTAAAACGGCTTGTACCAGAGAACTCGAGAGAGAGAGAGAGAGAGTTGAAAGAGCCAACAAGAGAGAAAAGCATTCATCAAGATGTATGTAACGTGTCATGCACGCCTCGGCGATATTAGTGCGTTTACACGCCCGGAATTACTCGCTGCTAGTGAATTCTCGTGTTGGATTCGAGCGTGTAATCTGATGGACACGCGGGGACACGCGTATCTTTTATGCATTATGCCGGAAGCGTCGCCAGCTGGAGTGACGGTATAATTGTTCGCCGCGTTGCCGACGAGCTTGCTCTGTAAATTTCATACGTTCCACCGAAATGTAGAATGGAACTGGGATATATTTAGTCGAGGATGAGAATGAGTTTATTAATATGTTGAATTAGGTGAGATTTAAGAAATAGAGAACCGAGTTATTAATAATTGTGTAATTATCACATTTCTATGCCTGTGATCTGAATGGTTGCTCGAAATAATTCTTCTTTCATCACAGAATGTAATACAAAATAAAATATACTTCAATAAAAGGACATTTCATCAAAAAAACAAAAAATATTATTGACCAAAACTCAAATAAAATATTGACAACACACTTTGCGAAGAATATAAAAAGTAGGATTGTCTTTTGAAAGGCAAGCAGGAATAAGGAGCGAGTGAAAGGACAGGCTTGATCCTTCCTACCCCTTTTATTGATTAGCGAACTGCTTGGCTGGTAGCACGCGCTCTCGAAAAGGCCGAGTGCTCATGCCAGAGTGGCTGCTACTCGCGCGCGAGCACCCATTGTCGAAGGTAAACTTCTCGGCCTGGTGAGTTTGCTTCTCCTAGCGCCAATGGCAAACTCTCGCCGCTTCCCGGATAATTCGTTGCCTCGTTCCACTGGCCCCTTCGCTACAACCTAGCAACGTAAACAGCTCACTTGTCACGCTGCTAACATCTTGCATTTGCTGCCAAGTGCGTGTGTGCCATTGAATTCCTTGTACTGCATTTCCTCGTACAAACTGAACGAATTGCATGACACTTTATTTGATGATAGTGGGAAATTATGTAATGTTAGAAGAAAGATCGTTGTGAATTCGAAATTGAATGGATAATTAAATAATTTCTAATTTTATAAAAGTGATATGGAAAAATCGAAATAAGATTAAATGTGAGTAACAATTCTATTTTCATCTGTCAATGGAATAATTTGTATCATATAAAAAGAAGTATTTACACAGAATTACATCATTACATTTCACTCTGTAGTGCTGTATGTTTGTTTTCCACTCGAGGGTTTAGCTCTTTTATCACATGGCTAAGCCCGATCAAAGCGTCCGACAATAATCAATGCGTTAATTCGGTCAAGGGTACTTACGTGCCGGTTTATCGAGAATCTCGGCTTTCCCGTCCTTTTCCATCGGTGGTCGCAGCTGCTTCCTAGGAACTCCATTGGGAGAGCATTATCGCTTGCGAGCATCTCCTCTCCTTCGTCGCCGAGTTAAAGAGCGGAGGGTTGCCTTCCTGCGGCTCAGATCGCTGGGACGAATTGTCCGATCAGCTTGAAACAAACTCTAAATTAAAGGGTCCATGACGAGCTGCCCCGCTCGAGAAAATTGCATGGGCTTTCGCTATGGTTAACGTTCCCAATCGCGTCAAAGTATTTCGGCTCGAAAATAAATCAATAACACAGGCTCTTGAATCACCAAATATGTATCAAGAATATTTTCGATTACTAGAACAGAATTTGAAAAATAATTAACTACAACTTGACAAACAAATGACAAATTCTCATACTAAAATTCCTACTCTATAAAGTATTTTGTTACAAGTACAAAGGATGAATTTACAGAGTACCATGTAAATAATAAACAATCTCATTCTCCATGAAGTCCACAGTTCTATTATTACAGTGGAAGAATTCATCCGGACGTGGACGAATTGGAGAACGAATGAGAAATCAGTTTCAGTCTGGGTGTACTCTCGAAGGGGAGCGTAAACGCAAACGCAGTGTTTTCTGGTCCGCGTGCTCTCTCAGTGTACAAGAGAAAATAATGAAAGGTCTCGGAGGCGAGTGCGGGGTTTTCTTCCGGAAACATAATCCAGTAATAATTCAATGGTGCGGACGGTGTACCTTTCTCCGGGAATCTGTCCGTCTGGACGCGGGCGTCTCTCGGCAGCGCCCGAGGGCGATGCTTCCCAGAGAAAGCCACGGCGGTTTGTTTGCGCACCCCATGATAAACAGCAGCTCTTCGGGAAAGGCACCCCCGGAAACTAACACACCCTCTCGGATATATCTCGGCCGAAGGCGCGCGGAGAGAGAGAGCGCGCGCAAATTCATCCCAACCGTTGCTGTTGCAACATCCCATCGTCTGCATACTACTCTTCCAGTATACCTCTTCTGTTCTTCTCGCTCTCCTTCATTTCGGCTCACTCGCGCAACCCTCTTTTTGCAATCCCAAAGAATTCCAGACGCCCGTTTTTTGCCTTCCAATTGGGAAATTGACCTACCCTTCTTGTATTTCTGTCAGGAAATTGTTGTTAATTGAATGAACACGGTTTGTAATTCAATCGTAAGCATTAAAATGAAATGGGATTATAATTTGATTCGAATATAACTGAATTATGAATATCGAATTTCTTCGGAATTAATTACAAGGATTATTACCCTTTTAAATATCTTTCCAAATGTCAATCCTTTTTATAAATATTCAATGACAAAAAAATTCCTTTGAAGAATCATAACAAGGTACAGTTATTATTGCTGAAATAACAAGGAAGAAAAGAGAATTCCTGAACATTCCTTGTACGAGATGCGCCCTCACAGAAGGATAATCATCGAAAAAGGGAAGAGATTCGATTTCCAAATAATGGGCGGCGCACGGAGAAAAGCGAGGCAGGAACGCTTTCCCGGCTGACACAGGCGGGTTACGTTCCTTTCGGCGGTTTCCTTTCAAGTCCTTTATAGTTGGGCGCCGAGTGCTCGTTTCCAGTGGGCGCCGCGACGCGCCGCGCCGCGCGCCTCCACAATGTGCGTAAACGGAGAGCTCCGGCGAGCGCAAAGAGGCGGGAAAGGCGAGAGGGATAGAGTAAATTCCCTTTGAGTAGGATTTTTCCTGCCTGCCGCTTCACCTTCGAGCATCCTCCTTTTCGGCCAAGATGAAAGCCGACTACCGTGTTATTAAATACTGCCTAAATTACCCTTGGCCTGAATACTCCTCTCTTCACTCTTGCAACGCCCTTGTTTCGCTAGCCTTCCCCGTTATTATGCCTGATGCACCCTTGCGACAGCTGTGACTCATAGCATTAGTTAACTATAATTGCTGCAATAAGACAAAATTTACTTCCCTTTAAATCAGAGTTATTCTATGTCAATTTTTATTACTCCTATGTTATTATGTAACATAAACTGTTAGAGAGAATATTTTATCATGTATACATTATTCATACAGCGTTTATTTTATAATAATTTATACAATGCATATTTTAGACCTGAACATATTCTTGTAATTCTTAGTATGAAATAGTAATTGTGTTATTATTAATGACTCGTTGAGATAAAACAAGAGTCGAAATAATACGTTTGATATTCATAATTATTTTTAGCAATTGTTAAGTAATATTATTACTTGGTGGTATCAAAGAGCTTTGTCATTCAATTGCTCGCGCAGTTAAAAGAAACTCTGACAGCTCGATCCTGTAGTAATCAACCCCACGTCATTATGTCCAATCATTATTGCGAGAGCTCGCACGCGCGACTAGTCTACGTCGACAAAGGGCGATTGCAGGGAGGATCGGCGGCAGCGGGGGAGTTTAATTCCTGAGCAGAAACGCCTGAAACAGCAGCGCGCAAAGGGCAGAAAGCAGAGCCGAGTGCAATTTTCGACGTACAAAGGAAGAGACAGGCGCTTCTTTTTCTCCATCCCGACGGAGGACTTTTCGAGCGGTGTAAAAGCCATTGTCAATGAACCTTCTCCGCAGTACCCGCACCACCCTTCTCATCCTCGGAAACTCGGTTAGAACTCTCCTCGATGGTCCGCTTCTTTCCTCTCGCTCGCACACGCTCGACGGCCTCGACTGAAATCGAGCGTGTGCACAGGTGTACCCGATTGATTTACGCTGAACGCCCCATTAACGAACACCGCTCCAACGACGAACCCTGATCTTTTGCACGGAAAACGTCGAATCACTTCTCGCAAACGCTCTTTGAGTTTTGCACGCCGCTTTCGCACTCTCTACGAAAGTAATTGTTCTATTAATTGCTGGTCCTTCGGATTTCGACGCTCACTGAGATCAAAGAAAGAAACGCATATCCACAAACGAGCTTTTGTAACTCTTTTGGTACTTCGAAGGTTTTGTAAATTCATGAAAATTATCTTTATTCTGTTTTAAATGAAAGAGGAGGAATTGTTGGATAATGAGTGAATGAAGTATTTAAAAGTTCGTCCTTTTGAATGTGAATATTTCAAATGTGTAATGTAAGTGAATCTAAAAGTGGAGATGAATAGTTTGAATGGGGTTTTTGGAAGATTAAAGCATACAATCGTGTTTTTAGAACTGAACAAATTAACTGTTGCAGGATTTTTAAAAGTTTCCAAAAATAATCTTAAATCTCTACAAATATTATTTTTATACATCATAAAAATTCCACATATAAACATCTTCCTGTCATTAAAAAAATAATAGTCATCAACCATCAAACTATTATGAACGACAACAAAAAGCCAAGCTTTTATATTACCCTCTTTCTTCTAATGATTACTCAATGATTCGGTCAGGCGATAATGATTCAGCGCAACTACAGTTGCGAGAAGATGCTGGGTGGTCCAGATCGTTGAAGCGCCGAACATTTGTGTCTGCTCTGTGTTTCGGGGCACAGATTAGGCACATCTGTTGACACCGTCAGAAAAAGGGGAGTTTCGACGTATCGTCCGACGCATCGTGTTACAAATCTTACAGCCGTATCATGTCTGGCTGAGATTCTCGGCTTGTCTAATGACTAGCATCCCTGTGTAGTGACCGGTTCATCCTGAACTGAGACACGTATCTGCCTGTCATGATAGTTTTCTTTTCGAAGAACAGTTGTGCTTGAATTCACTTCTCATCTGAACTACGAGCGAAAGGTAAACATAAAAAGAATTAATTAGGTATACTTTGAAGAGGGGCTGGATTTTTTAAATTATTATTGGATCAATAATTGATAAGATGGATTTAAAGAGGATTGACGGATTAAAAACAGATCTTTTCTTTTCGAAGAATTTACTTCTCATCTGGAATAGGAATAAAAGATAAACATAAGAGTTAATTAGATGTACTTCGAAGAGGAATTAGATTTTTATATTATTACTAGATAAATAATTGATCAAATATTTTTAAAAAGGATTAGAGGATTTAAAAATGATCCACATTCATTATTACTAAATTAATTTAATTCCACTCTTCACTTATTCACGATTTACTCTTTCACCCCAATAAAAATGTTTATTAACGTTATCAGCCAATTACATTGACACGGCAATCATAATATAAAAAAATCCGATAAGACTGAAGCGTCGCCTGATTCAGTTTACTTTTACTCTCCACTAACTCACGATTAACCAATTACCTACCAAATTTCCTAACTTTTACCTCTTCCACCCCAATAAAAATCTTTATTATCATCATTATAATAAAATTCCAGTCCCACAACACTCATTATTAAAAGAATCCGATAAGATTCGACAGTAGCCTGAGAAAGTATAATCAAGACGCTAAAGCAGGTTGAAAGATCAGGTGCGAAGCATCGGTTTAAGACCGGTTACCACGAAGGCGGTCACCAGTGAGCGTGAAGAGAGGCCGCCACGTAGGGGAAAGGTCACAAACCAGCAAGGTTTCAGGGTCATGTTCCTCGTGGCAGACTGCACGAGCCCTCTGACCTGCCATGGAATCTCCCTGCGAATAGAGCCCAGCAGCATGTGCATTCGGGAGAACGGGCACGATATTCACCCTTGATATCTTTACTCCGAATTTAATGTCGAGGAGACGGAAAGAAAGTGGTCGGTGCGGCGGCGGTGCGGCGGCGGTGCGGCGTTCCCTTAAAGGCCAGGAAACGGTAATAATAAACGGTTGCTCTTTCCCTCTCTTCCTTTCTCTCTTTCCTCTCGCAGGGAGTATTTCCACCGGCTCTTTGTCTGTCGGCCTGCGCTCTTAGCAGTCGGTGCTCTCTTTTTCGCCTTTCCTCTCACTCGCTCTATTCAACATCGACCACTCTTTCTCTCTCTATCTTTCGTTCTCTTTCTCTCTCTGTTTCTCTCACGCAAATCAGTTACTGCCAGAGCCAGCTCCTCCGAGTCAAGAGTAAGAGAGAGAAGGACTGCGGTGACTTTGATCTCTCGCTTCGTTTGTGCATTTAAACACGGCTTTCCGAGTAGTCGAGAGGGACGCTGCTACCGCGCGCGCGGTGGTGCTCCAGAACGGCTGCTGGGACGCCGCCGGCCGAGAATGATCCCCTCCGAAACACACCGCGACGGCGGCGGCGGCGGCGGCCCTCGGAAGACAGAGATTCCAAACGGGGAGAGCAAGCAACGACTCAGCCAGGACGACTACTGGACGAACAGAATGGGAAAGGGGAATGAGTGGAGTCTTTGGCTGAGAGGACGAAATGCAAAAATGCTGCCGTGTCGAGTACGCTACGACGACGACGACGTCGACGTCGACGATGTTGTACGCTGCAAGTCGAAACGGAATCTGCTTGGAAATAAACTCTGGTCTTCTGTTATCTCGCCAGACCTGTTTTAGTAGATCGATTCTGTTCAAGGAGTTTCTTCTTTAGCTTTGCTGTTACTGAAGAATTGTTTGTTGTTAGTTTCCTTGGGTTTTCGGGTTTATTAAACATTGGATACTGATTCAATTTTTTGGTGATGATAAAAGAAATAGAATGGTATTGATTGGATAGTTGACATTATTTATACTTGTATAATAATGTTAATAATCTTTTGTACATCTGTCAATATTTATTTTTATTTGCTGACTAGATTTTTTTAGTGATAGAACAGTCAAACTTATTTAGACTTCCGTTTAATAATCTTTCGCAGAACAAGATTTCGCAATTTGTTAATATTTAAACAGTTACAATACACGTAGCAATTTTTATAACAATATTCCTGTGAAGACTCAGCTGGCTCGCTCGTCCTTTTTGTCTCATCCTGTGTATCCTTCTCCTTTTGCTTCGTCCCCGACGTCTCGCGTACCCTCGAGTGACCCCTCGATTGTGGCTGCGACGCCCTTTATCGCCGCATTGTGCGACGGCGAGCGTCGCCTGCCCTCCGATATCTTCCGCCCCGGCAACAACTTCTTGAGATTAATGCTGTATAATGGATTGCAGGAAAGCACGCAAGCATTTTAACGGGACGCTTCTCTTTCCTTGTCTCTGTTTCTCTTACTAATACGTCGAATTGCTACTTGTTTATCTTGGATGAATGAAATAACTTTGTGATTTATACAAATAATAATATTCTCATTTATAATCTGAAACATAAAAGCGTTACTTATTTATTAAACGTTGAATATTTCACTTTATTTCCCTCATCTTTGAAATGGTCCATAATATCAGCTTCCCCTCGCGATTCACAGAACTACCAATGTTCTCATTCCATAAATGCCTTACAAAAGTTCCCTAGAAACAGTTCAACTTTGACATTCAAAAATCTCATCATTCTAAAACATAAAAGAACTACTTTCACAAGAACATCAAAATCACTCGACTTTACGTTTGCACTCGACATCTTCGAAGTTCTCCACAAGTACACAACAAACTTAAACCCAAGCATTCCTACAAATAGCAAAGCAAGCTTTCTCATTCTATTTCCTGCCTCTGCCGAAGAAGTGGACATAAAACTATAAAAGTATAAAAGTACACAAGCATGATATGACGAAACTTTCGAAAAAGAGTAACAATTCTACAAACTCTGTATTAACTCGACGAATGTTGGTAGAAAGTATCGACTGGCGTAAAAGTCGCGTAGAGGAAAGCTGATTGCTAGGAAGCCGACAATAAAAGCCAGGGTTACAACACAGAACACGAGCGGCGCCGACAAACATTAATTCGCAAAGTAATGCGAGTTTGTCGGCTGGCGTTGGTCGATCGGCGTAAAAGCACAGACTCGTTCGTTTCCCTGAGCGTCTCGGCAGCAAAAAAAAAAGCGGAAAAACCACTGTGTATCACAGCATCAGTGACATCCTGTCGCTCGCTCTCGCTCTCGCTCTCTCTCTCTCTCTCTTTCTCTTTGGAATGGATGATGGTAGAAGCAGTCAATGACTCGAGTCTGATCAGGAGCACGACCCCACTGCCGGCCGATAAAAGAGAGACGGGATGCACAGATCGGAGAACTAAAAGGATTGGACAGCAGTCGCGGGACCAGTGAGCCGTTAATAATGCCACCTCAGGGACGAAGAGAGTTGCGGGGGAGATGATGCTGCATCTCCATTTCACGGCCAACCAGGCAACCATGTAAAGTAAATTCCCTAGTCGTTCCCCAATGCACATCTCTCTCTCTCTCTCTTTCGCTCGTTTCTTTTTCGTTCTTCCGAAGGCGGAAGAGAACTAACACGGAACCGTTCAGCTTTCTTCCGTTGGCTCGTTGTTTCATTTTTCACTCATCGTTCTGGCTTCCGGTATCGACGCGAGTCTCTCAGAGGGAACAGGAGGCGCCGAGTCGGATATACATCATCAAGGCATTGATGGTAAAACCTTCGTCGAGCCCATCGGGATCGCCTAGCGCTCTCTCATTACTAGAATGGGCGATATTAAATTGCTGAAGAGAATTAAAGGAATGAAGGGGTGATTGTCGGGGATGGACTCATCCACTCTCTGTTCTCAGATAGATCGCTTTTTTCTTACTGTAAAATCTTATTTCCTGGAAATAGTGCGAGTAATAATTATAGAAGTATTAATCGAGGATCTAATAAAAGTCTGGGAAAATCTTTTTCATGATACTATTTTATATAATCCTGCTTTAATATATAAAGTTTGCATTCTGTGTTTCTTTTACGTTTTAATAGAAGGATTAAAATCTTTTTGCAGGTACTATTTTATATAATCGTGTTTTAATAAATAAAGTTAAGTAATAAAGTTATAAAGTTTGCATCCTGTATTTCTTTCATATTTTAATAGAACGATTAAAGTCGTAAAGTATTTCAATATTGTTTTACTTTAGGAAATCTTGAATTACTTTAGTTTTTATGAGTTGGATAGAAGTAATAGTGTTCGTAAGAACTTAACAATTTAATCCAAGCCATCGACTTCCTTTCTCACATAGTGCTAGGAGCCACACGCCACAGGGGCAGGTGCAAGTAATTTTGTAATCTCGAGACAGATCGATACCCGCCGCGCTGATTTTCCCGATCAGACAGCATTGATTAGAAGCGGCGTGCACTGAAGGAGGAAGTAGCGGAAGTCGTTGGCATTGGCAATCGTTGCTCTAAGCAGCCAAAGCTATCAAAGAAATGCAGGATATCGATATTCTCATATAATATCGATAAAACGAGAACTTCTTAAACCCTCATCAGAATGTCACTCATGAATTTGTCAGATGCTGTGAATTAGCTATGAATAACATGATAATTAGATCAAATAACACTTGGAAAGGAAATAGTAAAATTTGCACGAGTATTTCCTGTTAGAAAATAACTCCAAAAATACTAGTTATATACAATTACTTTTTTATAAACTGATTAAATAAAACGTCAGACAAACCACTAAAAGTATTCACAGATTCTCCTTTTCTTAGAATAAACTGTTAACTTCAATAAAATCTGGATATGCGAATCCTTTTTTGCCCATTATAATGTCTAAGCAGCGAGAGCGAGTAGAGAAACACAGGATATCGATATTCCCATGGCTACGCGGAGAAGACTCCTTAAACCCTCATCAGAATGTCACTCATGAATTTGTCAGATGCTGTGAATTAGCTATGAATAACATGATAATTAGATCAAATAACACTTGCAAAGGAAATAGTAAAATTTGCACGAGTATTTTCTTTCAGAAAATGACTCCAAAAATACTAGTTATATACAATTACTTTTTTATAAATTGATTAAATAAAAAGTCGGACAAACTACTGAAAATATTCACAGACTCTCCTTTTCTTAGAATAAACTGTTAACTTCAATAAAATCTGGATATGCGAATCCTTTTTTGCCCATTATAATGTCTAAGCAGCGAGAGCGAGTAGAGAAACGCAGGATATCGATATTCCCATGGCTACGGGGAGAAGAGTCCTTAAACCCTCATCAGAGTGTCGCTCATGAATTCGTCAAATCGGGTCTGATTCGTTGGGAATGTTGACATTGATAAAATACGGCGGGCTTGGCGAAAAGGAGAGCAGGAGGATGCGTGGAGCGATGTTGACGTCGGCGGACGAGAATTCACGAAGCAAGAAACGTTGTCCGATGAAAAGAAAAAGAGAAAGAAATGCAACGGCGGCTGCTGCTTCTGCTGCTTTGCTGCTTTGCTGCCAGAAGGGGGGATTTCTGCCTGGGAATGTCAGGTCGATTTCGTTGGCGGCCAGGGTGCTTTTTTGTTCGAGAGAGGATCAAGAGAGCCGGGAGGAACCGGGACAAGCATCCACTGGAGCGAACGCCGGACGAAAAGCGACGGATTTAATCGAATCAAATAAAACATCGACGTGCTGGCCACTCTTTCCCTCTTTCTCGTCTTCTTCCTCCTCCTCCTCTTTCTCCTCGTCCTTGCATCCTGGCATTGTCGTTCGAGAGAGCTGCCTTCGACATTGCATCCTCGCTCGCCCCTCATTCTTTCCTCCTCCTCCTCCTCCTCCTCCTCCTCCCCCCCCCCCCCCGTTTTTTTACTCTACTCTTTCCACCGGCGGCTCTTCTTCCTGGGGATTGTCCTCGTCGCATGGGAGTTCGACGGACGCCTCTAAACAGTCCAAGCAACGTATAATTCTTAAAGAGAGAAAGCCAAGAGCACTCCCTAGTTCTCCTCCTGACTGTCTATCCGTCGTTCGATTCTCTGTCTTCACCGTTTGCCGGAGACAAACGCACTGGGACCCCAACTTCCTTTTTCTTAATTTACCCGGACTTTGTCGGATGACCTCGGTAAATAAAGCAAGTTTTGTATTAAGTATTCGATGAACTTCTTCGATGCTCGCCACTTGCTTTGGATTTACTTTTAATAGGAAAGTTTAATGTTTCGACTTCCCTTTGATTCTTGTTTTAGGAGTTTTTATTTTTTTAAAGGAGATAATGTTTATTTTTTTGAATCTTTTATTATAAATTTACTGCGAGAAAATGAATGTGTGTAGTAATTTATTTATATGCTATGTTGGAAGTAATGAAAGATGTGTCGAAGTTCACGTGGGAATTGTACTGTTTATAGTCTATAAGCGAAATTAATTAAAACACAACATTGAACATTAATTACTAGCAGAGTAGCAGGATCTGTTTGCAAACGAGGGAAAGTAAACAGACAATCGCTTGATATGCACTTCGAGAGATAAAGTGTGTAAAGAACTGGAACAAGGGTAGGGGCTGAGAGTTTAATTAACGAAATTGTCGGAATACTGTAACCGATGCTGCCATTAGAGATTGACATGGTAATTAGATAAAACAACACTTGCAACACCAACACTGAAATCAAACCGTCAAGTTGAAAGTCCAATGAATAACTGAATGAAATAAAAAGTCCGGCAAAGTTAAACGAACTAACAAACAAACGTTAAAAAAATCTGCTGTATAAATATATAGATTTGTAAGAATTAACATTGATACATGAAAAATGCTAAGAATAGAAACCTTCGTCGTTTTTAAAATTAATAAAGAACCAGTCTGTCCAATTTAAAAGCAACATTTTTTTGTGTAAAGCCATTGTAAAGGAAGAGGATCTTGGACGGTCTAAGAATTGAGATTCACGTTCCGTTGGTTCGAGACGCCGGCGGGGAAGAAATTTCGCATAATAGTATTTTCTAGCCGCCACTACAAAGGGATAGTAATCTCTGGGACGAGATACTGAGATGAGCGGAACTCCTCTTGCTCTGGGTTGCTCGGTTGCTCTGGAGGATCGAGGTAAAAAGGAAAAGGAGGAAACGCGCCGGGATCGATAGTGGCCGTGTGCAGTAAAACTAATCCCGCTCGACGGAAGGCGGAAGATGCCCTCTCGAGATTCGCCGAGACTTCCTTTCTCCTCGGGGCCTCCAAATATCACTTGCCCGGAATGGCAAGAGTACTACGCCAGAGTCTAATGAAATAAATTTTTCGTGAAAGTCTCTCTCTTCTCCCTCGAGCTCCACCAGAGTGGGCTCATTAAAAGTAACTCGGGCCACTTTCTCCGCCACGAAAATCCGGAAATTCTATTTTCACCGTTTAATTAATTGAGAGCGTGCGCGTACAACGAGTGCTGTCGAGTTCCCTCGAGTAGACGATTTCTAAATGGCAATTAAAACTCGATTTTATTACAGGCATTACCTCCTTTGCGCCACGTTCCACCGAATTCCACGTATTATAGTGTTAGCTTTACGAAATCTTGAATTTCCACTGTTCCTCGTTCACCCAGTGCGACTTCATTTAAAAAACAGGATTTCTTACACTGTCTGAATATTACATACAATAGGCACATAAAGTATTCTCTAAGCAAATTTATATTCTATTTAAAAGCATACTTGCAAATTCTTTTTTCACCCACTCTATTTCATGTTACAAATATTTGATGAAAAATATTTACAAGCTACTCAGGTATAAACAATCAATAATAGATTGTGGTGAGTAAAGTAATTATGTTGATCGATGCCGCGAACATTCTCGCCAGACAGAGGCATGCTAATTAGTGGGCGCGTTAATTGTTCGGTTTCAGGGATCAGCGAGTCGAGCGTGCAGCTGCAGCAGCCGAAGTTGCCCTCCTCGATACACGTGGGCGGCGAAGTCGAGCTGCGCTGCCACGTGGATGGTTCCGGGGAGATGAAATACGAGTGGCTCAAGTGAGTACCGTAACCCGACGCTCTGTGCATGATACACCCACTTCTCGATCCTAGCAGCAAGATAATCGACTGGATTATTCACAGGAATCGGGAACCAGTAGCAAGGAGCGACCGCATCGAAATTAAGAAGAAAAAGCTTCACATTCACCGAGCAATCGCAGAAGACAGTGGAATGTATAGTTGTCTAGGAAAGAATGAAGCTGGATCATCACCGAAGACTGAAATCTATCCGCTCATCGTCTCCGGAAACGAGACTGCCACGCTCAAAGTCGTTCCAAGAAACTTAATCGCAAAACGAGGCGAAACAGCAGTTCTCCACTGTGTCTTCGAAGATGCCGACACTGTGCAGTGGTTCTTCAAAGGGATTGGTCCACTGGAGAGCGACGAAGAGAGAATGATTAGCGAGAACGGCACTCTCATGATAAAGGCTGCTGAACACAGGGACCAAGGATATTATTCCTGCCATGGACAGAGGGGCGACACTACCCAGTCTTTCACGGTCGAGCTTCAAATAGCATGTGAGTATTGATTTACGAAAATTATACTGTTTGTAGTTTCAGTTTGTTATCCCTTGAGACTAATGTATTTATCTGTGGCTTTGAATAGATCTGATGAATCTCTCAGCGGCATCTTTTGAGCCTTTGTTGCCTAATCAAGTAGCGGTGGTCGGTGAAGATCAGGAATTGCAAGTTAGTTGTCTGCAACCAGCGGGTCTACCGACACCCAAGGTTTATTGGAGGGATACCAAGGGACATATTATAAGTGATGCTGGTCCAGTAAGAGTCCAGGATAATACTCTCATTATAGCAAAGGCTCGTATGAATGAAGATGCTGGGAATTACACTTGCGTCGCTGAGAATCTCGCGGGTGAAACGGAAATAGAGATTCAAGTTGTGATGTCGAGTAAGAAAGATCTACTTTGATATTATTAGTTAATAAAAAGTATCATTGTTAATTATATTAACTGTTATTTACAGCGCCTCCAATGCTGATAGCATCGCCCGAATCATTGAGTGTGCTCGAAGGAGATCCTGTAACACTGACCTGCTCTTATACCGGCATGGAACCTCCGATAACTCATGTTCGATGGCTCAAAGACGGCGAACCTCTGAAGGAAAGTGGCGGACCAAGCAGACATCGTGTTACCGATCATCACGGCAACGTGACGCTGCATTTGAAAAGTGTCGACCTAGTTGACAAAGGCAGCTACGCTTGCGAAATATTTACAAAGGGCTTCCCCTCCATCTTTTCGGAGCGTGCTACTTTGAACGTCGAGGAGAAATTAAAGTTCTCTCCGGAGCCGGTAGACAAACGACTCGAGCTGAACTCGACGGCAAAGGTGCCCTGCAAGTCGCAGGGCGCGACAAACCCGACAGTCAAGTGGATCAAAGAGGGTGTTGGCGAGAACTTCCCGAAACACATACAAGACATCAACGGGACACTTCATTTTAATGGAGTTCTCGAGGAAGATAAAGGCCAGTACACTTGCATTGCAAGTAATGCTCAGGGTTCGATTAATCATAGCATTACCATCGACGTAGTTAGTGAGTATCACTTGTAATTAAAATCTACTCGTCAAGTTTGAATGCTTACTAATCGTTTTTATTTTTTACAGTTGCGCCAAAGTTTACCATTCAGTCACCAAACCCAACCGAAGCAATTGAAGGATATCCCGTCATGTTGCATTGCGCTGCCGAGGGTGATCCAAAGCCAAATATCCGTTGGGACAAGGATTCACGCATGAACAGCTTAAATAATTCTCGCTTTGAAATGCTGGGAAATGGAAGTTTATACATTAAAGAGGTTTATTTGAGCGACGAAGGAAAATACGGTTGCATGGCGGGTAATAGTGGTGGCTTGAAACGACAGGAAGTGCAACTAAATGTGAAAGGTAGTCATTTGATGCCTTGCTCTGTGGAGAAGAATGGTGGGAGAATGGTATTTAACGGATGGGTTAATTTTAGCCGGAGATAGCTACAGATTCGATATGGATTTGGAAGCGGCGGATGATGGCTCCATGATGACGAAGACTGTAACAATTACATTAAGTGCCGCTGCAGCATACATGGTTTTAGTTGTTGGACTTATGCTCTATTGCCGTTATAGGCGACGTCGCAGGAAGCAACAATACCTGCAGGAGCAAACCGAAGGTACATAATCATACCGACAGTTTTCTGTTCGTCTTAATTCCGACGACTTTTTAATAAAGTTATTTTCAACTCTGCAGAGAAATTGGAGAACGGAGAGATACAGGAAGAGCAAACGGAACTAAAGGAAACAGCTAATAAAGTTAATTCGAACGCAACTACGAATTCCACAGGAAACTCGCATGTTAATTCAAATAAGAAAAAGGAGCACCGAGACTCACAGAACAAAAGCGACGGTGCAGACACAGCTCAAAGTCAAAGTAGCAATCAATCGAAGAAATCGAAATCCAGTTATGACAAAATTGCTGTTTCGCGGACAAATCTTAAAGAATTGAAGCCACTTGGTCGTGGTGAATTTGGCGAAGTTTACATGACGAAATATCAAGTAGAGGGCGACAAAGAGAGTGTCGTAATGGTAAAAAGTTTGATGAATACAAAGGATGAAATTGCTTTACAAGAATTTAAGCGACACTTAGATCTCTTGCACAAACTTAATCATGAGAACGTCGTTAAATTGATTGGGCTATGTCGTGACGAAGAACCGGATTTCATGATTCTTGAATACACTGATTGGGGAGACCTAAAGCAGTTCTTGGTTGCTTCGAGAAAGGACAACGCTTCCAGTCCGACTCACGAATCAAAGGTACCCCGTGCTCCACAGCTTTCTGTCGCGCAGATTCTTTCTCTGTCAAATCAAGCAGCGAAGGGGCTAAAACACTTGGCAGACTGTCGACTGGTACACAAGGACATAGCGGCACGAAACTGCTTAATCGCCAGCAATTTAACGATCAAGATCTCTATGGCATGCATGACCAAAGAGCCATATCACCAGGAATATATGAAGCATCGAAACCAAGTGATACCTTTAAGATGGCTGCCGTACGAAGCCGTCTACGAGGATGAATATTCCACCAAGAGCGATGTTTACTCGTTCTCTTGTCTCGTCTGGGAAATGTTCCACCAGGGCGAACTTCCATTCAACAAAATGAATGACGAATCGGTGCTGGCTCAACTGAAGACTCAGACTCTTTTGTGGAAATCACATAAAGCAGCACCACCAGCTTTGCAGGAACTCCAAACTCAGTGCTGGTCGGGCGACCCCCGTGAGAGGCCAACTTTCGACGAGGTCGTTGTGAAAATAGGTGAAATTGTCGTCGATAGTTGTCTCTAGGCCAAGCAACGTCCCACTGCGCTGCCCTGGAACTCCACTTCGAAAATTCTACGGTGCGAGTAACGACCGATTACAACTTGCTACTTGATCTCCGATGGGAAAACTAACTCCCTTACGAAGCAGATGTAATCGATCAGGATATCCGGTAAGATCCGTGCAATCTCTTTGGTGGTGATTTATTTCGATGGTAAGGTGAAACCATATCTTTGAAATAATTGGAACACCTGAGAATGCAATTCTATATGCTCGCGGATGCCTTTGCGGTACAACTGCAATTGTCTTGGCAAGGATTACTCGTATCGATGCATTTTCTCGCGTCCATTAGATCGGTAAGAATATAATTTATTTCTAATAGGATGATCCGCTCCAACGACTATTGGTGTCAAGCCGATAAATGGTAATTCATACGACCCATTACACGCTACAATATTATACGAGTAACGCAATACTTAGTACTCAGTATCGTCAGTGTAACGATAGGTATGATCACCGCACATCGAATATTAAGATACGCTATATATCGTCGGTAATCAGGATCGACTCTGCAATTATGCGCATTCAATGGAAAGGTGTCACGACCATATCAGATGTATGAACGACGCTTTCAAACTTGGATATTCAAAACTGTGAATGCTGATCTGATCGAACTCTTCAAACTTAAGAATTATTTCTAGCGTACATTTTACGCCTGCCGAATCCTGGTCCAAGCAAGAGTAAGGAGTTTTAGTATTTATTTTCACGATACGAGAAAGTGATACGTTCACATCCTATCGCTTTTCGACTTTGCGAAAGGATATTGCAAACAGTATTCGATCTCGATGGCACAGAGCGCATAATGTGCTCTTTCTCTTTGACTCTTGAACAGAAATGCCAAACTTGAGGGTACAAAAAGTCTTGATACCATAATATTTTTGGTGTACGCATTGTGATTGTCGAAGCAGATATGATACTTACATCCGCTATTCAAACTTGGGAGAAGCATCGCGTCAATTATAAAATAAAGCTCTATATCCCGTAGATATCTTAAACAGACCCACCGCGTCTAACGCTCTATACGACGAACTTGTGCGATGTCTTTTTTGAGTATGTCTGAGTTTAATTTATGTACACGCTTCCGCGTCAAGGATATGTAACGTATTATAAGCGCGCATTAGATGTACGACCACATTAAGGTAAACACTGCCAGTGAGTATCCGTATAAGATAAAGAGAATCATAATCGTAGTAAGTACGAGCATTCCCCAATATAGTTCAACACATACTCTCTTCACACACCAAGTATCGAGAAAGTACGCGGGTCTTTCCGCTCTAAACACCAAACGATCCTACTAATATTTCATCGTTCAATCTCCTCCGACTTCATACTTTTTTACCACCTTCATACATCATCATAACATCATAAGTTTTATCCATATATCACGAGAGATGCTCAGATGCTTCCTAAATGTTCGCGACGTATGCCAAGAAATATTCTTGTAACATATAGTACGTTAGGATCACGCGGCTTGCAGCGATTATTGCTGGCAACCGGTTATCGTCGAGGCCAATTACTTCGGTTTCAACTGTCTCCCATATCATACGCAAAAAGATTTATCAGGGTTGACGCAGCGTTAGTGGACATTAACCCGTCGACACGCGTGTGCCCCTTATCGTCCACTTCGTGCCTGGTGTAGCAGAGCCGAAACAAGAACGGGGAGGGACGCGCACCTCAGGAGGGCTGCTCTCGTATTCGATTCTCACTTATTACCAGTCCCTTTGATGCGTCAGAACGTTTGCCATTTATTCTCGGGACGAAGGGTTACACCAACTAACCGTGGAAACAGTAATTGAAGTGTTGCGCCGGTGATTTATACATACCTATAATGAAGCGACTTATTATGCCTAATGTCTAGTCATATACGATGGGAAAATGTAAGCGAGCTGCGAATGTCAGATCCATTTTAAACAGCGTTAATATCCTTATAGGCCACTTTGAAATCTATTTCTTTTTTGCAGTATTTTGTAAATATTTGTACTTTTTTATCTACATCGTACTTATGAATTTTTGGAATAGTATGTGCTACGATTTAATAAAGACGAACGAAAAAACTGCTGACCATGATTGATATTCCTTCCGCCCTTCAAATTGGTTGCAACATGTGAAGTAAGAGTTCAACTAAATTCCTGCCTTTCCTATATTTCCAGTTTTCGTGATAAATCATTTTTCAGATACAGCTAGTCAAAGATGTGTCTTGCTTTTGCATTATATGTTGTTACGCCGATGTTCGCGGCATTCTGGAAAGCCCTCCTTTCAATAATTATATATATATTAAATAATTTTGCTGAAACAATGCTCTTTGCATACAAATTTCTGCGACGCCTTTGGTACCCCGAGGAAAATGCGGAGATCCCTTTTTCGGATTCTTACATACGAGTTTCCCTCTCAACATCAATTGAATCCCAATTGAACGAAAGGAATGAAAGCATTAGAAGGATCTCACACCGCTCAGCTCCCAGCTTGTATCCTCGAAGTGCTAAAATTCAACGACATTCTTCGGACGAATTGGCGTAGGAAATTACAAGGCGTAGGATGAGAATTGCATTTGCAAGAGGACCAATAAAAAAAAAAATTCTTCTGTACATAAAACTGAACTTCATTAATTAGAAATTCACTCGAATAAAAGACAGTATAAATAGATACATTTGACGAATATTTCTTGTCAACTATAAAAAAATAATATTCATTTAAAACGCACTTTAAATCGCGCAGCGCTGCGCAGAGATAGTACGAGAAAAAATTATCAAAATTTATCGCGATTACTTATGGACGGAATATTAGAGTGTAATCGTTGATAAACACTCAATATAATACGCGTGTAAAATGCGGATTAAGCCGCTTGGACGGTTTCATTGAACACCTTCGTGACTTAGCAACGATTATTCGTAACTAATTGAACTGAAGGTAGCATAATGGTTGTAACTCCAATATGCAACTGCATCTTGCATTTTAATGCAATCTATTCAGTTAGCTGGCATCGTAGATACGGCGCTGTGCGGTGTCGTTGGACGAGACCCAGCAATTGAAGGAGTTGTAGAGGCATTCAGTGATTGCATCGTGCCAATCTGAAAGTACATAATTATATTAAACATGCAAATAATAATATAATATTAACTAATTTTGAGAAGCAGCAATCATTTCACATCAATCCAAAGTTCTTACCCTCAAATGCGCAAGATCCTCCAAGCGGGTCAGATCGCGTAACTCCAAATACAAGGAGTACACGATCAACCACCCATAAACTGAGACGCAAATGAACAATATCCACAACAGGCACATCATAATATTATACGCGAATATCATATCATTCACAATAGAAAAGAAGATAAAGGCGAGTAATCTGAAAATGGTAAAAGGCGCGAAGCTGTACAGCCATGGAACCATCTTCTTCTCATACTCCTTTCTCAATGCTCCAATCAGCATCGTAGAAGTAATGAAGATAGCAATTCCACCGAGCATGGAAAACAAGGCAAACACAACAAGGGCATTGCGAACTGAAAAAGAAGACTTTCACAGAACTGTTCCAAATCTTACAAAGATAATAACATACAAGTAATCCATAACATAAACCTTACCATGCGGATTGCCGACATACACAAACTCATACGATATGACATAGTACCCATAATGGGTGGATCCAGGCGCCGCTTGCGCTAAGCAGTAGACATCAAATATCGCTGTACAAATAGTGAAGAAGGCCAAGCACTGTACACAAGCATAACATTAGCATCAAACCCATAGTTATTACTTAGTTGCTCCATTCGATTAGAATACTCACCAAAGAAAAGATTGCAGTAAACATAGCTCCTCTCTGGATATCCAATACATAAGCATGCGTCAAAATCGGCTTCTGGTACCAAGGAATCTTGACACTCTTCACAGAACGCGAGGAGCGTAAATTTGCGCTGCTACGCGTTGTGACATGCGAGTAAACAGACGGTGTGCCCATACTGGGCGATTTCTTCCCGTAATTCATGCTGGCCGGAGATCGGACGTCACAGAATGTGTGAATGAAGTTGTTGCAGGGCCAATTGGTCACGTTTGGTGAAACACAACCGCGTCGCCGTCCCCGTTGAGCGGGATTTCTTCAACGGGCCGGCATTTGGCAGAGAAATATTCTCACTTCAGCACAGTGGTCCTTTATACTCGCAATTGGGATATATCTCTTGAAGAAAGACGTTCACCTGCTAGTGAAATTCCTCGTGTTTCGTGAACGCCTCGCCCTGATCCACCCTCAACAATTCGTACACAAACACAATGCATGCCTTCATTGGCGGACACGCCTAGAGGCGAGAAGTATGAGTAGTGTAGTATGTCGAAAAGGCCGAAAACTGTTCCAAATTGACCCGCTGGTAAAATAGAATCGAACGGTTTCATGATGTTTTTTTATTTCTATTTCTATTAACAATTCGGAGAGTAATTAAATTACAAATATATTCAAAGCTTGTGTCATAGTCTTTTTAATTATTAATGAGAGAAATCCTTTGTAAATAATTGAAATCGACAGAGGTGCAATCTATGATTCGTATTGGAAGTAAAAGAGAAAGCAGAGCAACCGAAGATAATTGGAACTATCGAAAGCATTGCGGGAATAGGAAGCATTGAGAGTAAACGAAGCGAACGCCAAGGAACGTTTTTCGAAAGTAATATATTAGTATTATTGATAAGTGTATCTTGCATTCCAAGGATTTTGTTCTATACAATTTCGCTTTCTATAAAAGCGTCCGAAAATGTGAGTATTGGAATAGTTTTACGTAGATTTAATCTGCCGGCAGAAGTCTAAGAAGAATATAACCTTGCATGAACTGTGCTTTGTGTATTATTGTGTTGAATAATTCTTTATTAGGTCATCTTTAACGAAACCAAAATCGGAGATGACCCCGGAGGAGTTAGCGAAGAGGGAAGAAGAAGAATTTAACACAGGACCACTCTCTGTCTTGACACAGTCTGTAAAGAACAATACTCAAGTCTTAATTAATTGTAGAAACAACAAGAAGCTGTTGGGACGAGTGAAGGCATTTGATAGGCATTGTAATATGGTCTTGGAGAATGTCAAAGAGATGTGGACAGAACTTCCAAGGACTGGTAAAGGAAAGAAGAAGGTAAAAATATTACTCCACTTTACTAAGTTAGAAAATATTAACTAGTGCTGAACTTATTCTATTAGTTATTCTTTGGAAGTACATATGTTCAATTCATCAATCAATTATTCTTATTTTTCTAGGCCAAACCTGTTAACAAGGACAGGTTCATTTCAAAGATGTTCCTTCGGGGTGACTCTGTAATTCTAGTCTTAAGAAATCCACTTGCAACAGCCTCAGGGAAATAAACTTAAGTCAACGACCTTACCTTATAATTATTCCAATTTACACATGCGCAAGAAAAATAAACATTTTTCAGGAAAACTTCAACCATGCCGTTTATTCGTGCATTAACATAATCATACGAACACTTATGTGTACTTTTACTAACACTTTACAATAAAGAGTACAAAAGTAGTAAGACGTGAAATTTATTTGTGGTAAATTATACAGAAAGTTATCAATCCTTCTCTGCAATAGCGGTGAGATGCTTATCAACTTCTTGCTCTGACAGAACCCTGAAACATTATCCATATAAAATTAGAAACTAATTTCAGATTAATATTCACATAATATCTTCTATTTAATTACCGAAACTTTGGATTATCCTTGGAAACCACACCAACTTCAATTTCTGTTGGTTTAAAATCAACTGATAGAACTGTAGACAAGCAAGTAATAGCTAACTGGATCGTTTCATCAAAATCATAAGTTTGTTTCTTCTTGAGCTTCTTCTCAAGGTATGAGTTGGCTTCTGTCTGTTTAGTGCCAACTGAGATTGCTTTATAGCCACAATAATACCCTGCAGGGTCTGCTTTATAAACACATGGCCCCTTCTCTTTGTCATATGCAATAAGCATCATAGAACAACCGAGAGGACGCATTTCTGCATTCTGAGTATAAACTTGGCTAATGTCAGCAACACGTCGACACAAAGCATCTAAAGGTATCTCATAGCCATACTTATATTTGAAATGAGCAGCCTCGTATCTAGCACGCTGTACTTGTGATCTGCTATCAGCTGGAATATCAATCAATGATATTAGTTAATTACAAATTTTTAGACAATTAAATCAGAATTCTTCTAAGAAATATAAATATTACAGTCTTACCAATCATTCCCGTCATCATGCATCCAATGTTCTCTGTAAGCTGGAATATATGGGTAACACTGGAAGCATCGAGTAGCTTATCCTACAATAAAAATCTTCTGTATATTTGCATTCATTTTTTGCCATTGTATCATAAAACTCAAGCATTGTATGATGTGCAATTGTTGAGCTCACAAGAATTATATTAGAACGGTACTTGTAATAACAATGATTAAAGGGATGATGATTTCAGTGGAGGTTATCTTACAGGTACTTTCTTCTGTGTTGCAAAAACGGCAGTGTCCACTCCTTTAACTCCCACGGACGTAAGACCACCCTGGTTAATTGCTTTGAAGGCATACTCTGCAAGTATTTAAAATATAACAAGTTACACTCTTTCAAAATTGCAGATCACGCTATGTCACCGCTTGCCGCTCCGATCGAAATCTGTTGTTCTCAATTACTTGCGCGACGGATACTTCTCAGGATTCATAGATCGATGAAAGGATAGTCTAATATTTCTTGTAGTGTCTTACCTACTTGGTAAAGTCGCCCTTCCGGAGAAAAAATAGTAATATGCCTATCAAAGCCAGCACTACTACCGCGCGCCATGTTTGCGAATATAGCAACTCTGACGGTCGCGCTCAATGTTTGCAACTGCAAGCTATAGTACTGCGTTGAATGGCGCTGATTATGTACTAAAAGAGTAGGGAAACTCCGAATCGAATCTTTTATTCTCGATGGCGTTGCGTGAATTGCATCAAAGGTATTTTACCGCCGACTTCGAAAAGGAGGAGGTACACACAATTCCATTGCTATATTTTTTTTGCGACAAGTTCTTGGTTCAGCTACAATAAAATTAAGGCAGTAATACAAATCTCGGTTAATCTTATCATTAATTGCAATTAATCAATTAACAGATATGATATATTATAATATTTATTTATAACTTACTTATAACTTAATTATATATATGAAATCAATTAAATACGCACTAAATAAGCATTTTAGAATCAGTTAATTTTGGCGGTATAATTTGATTTATAAGTATGCCGACGAAGATTCCTCTGATTGATTTCGACTTGTGTACCCTTCGTATCTAAAACTTGACAAATTTATCGTCAATCTCCCCACCACTTGTAGGAAATTCTACGCGCGCATAAAAGGAGGGTGCAGCGGGCATTCGGCTCACATGCTTATTAAGCAGTGTCCGCGTGCTTTTGCGTGCAATGTCAATTGAAAGTGAGAAGGCCATTGGAACCAATTCGAAAGAAATGTCTACTCCAAAAGGTAATTGAACACGATTAATATCGTCTAATGCAGAAATGTATACTGCTCCACATGTTTGTGCACTTAAGATCAATTATATGGAATATATATCTTTATAGTAAATAGTATACGTGTTGCTTAGGAATTGCACACGCACTTTGCATTGCTCTTCCAAACACATGCTTACAATAACGCACGTCTATGTTAATTTCAAATTACCATACATTTGACGATCATAAATTCCAAGCAATCTTCCGTGCCTACTGTCAATAAATATCAATTTTATTTCGGTAATAAACTTTAATAGTTGCGTGGCAGACACAGAAATACCAGGGTGTAGATTGATCTTCCGATTATATCGCGTGTTTTGCATGTTTATCTCTTTTTCTATGTCGCGATATTTCCTCTACATACATTACATAATGAAATACAAGTTCAGATAATGAAGCTTCTGTTTCATTGCACCATTAAATAGTTCTATTATACAATACACTTTATTACTCATGAATTACTTTTTTAATCATAAATGTTTCAGGAAATGGAAAGGATGCTGGCACAGAGGATGTTTTAAAAGAGCAATTTGATCCAACTGGTCAGCTTTTGTGATAACATTAAGTAAGACCCTTGGAGAATTATCTAAGATGTATGAAAATGCTATTTTATAGAGCACCAACACATCAGATACAATCCATTGAGGGGAGAATGGGTGCTTGTGTCGCCTCACCGGATGAAGAGACCATGGGGTGGGCAAATAGAACCAAGTGCGGATGAAGATCTGCCTGATTACGATCCTAAGAATCCTCTATGCCCAGGAAATGTTAGAGTCAGTGGGCAGGTAATGTCTAATTACATTGTTCAATTAATTAAACCAATAGATTTAGTGCCAACTATGCTCAATTCAATTTGCTGCATTACTTGATCTTTCATTTTAAAGGTGACACCAGTGTATGAACATACATATTCTTTTGTCAATGATTTCCCTGCATTATTGGAAACAGTTCCTAGTCCACTCAAATCAGACGATGAATTATTCCAAATGGATGCTGCTAGAGGTACCTGCAAGGTGATGTGCTTCCATCCAAAGTCTAATGTTACGATAGCTCTCATGAAAGTCTCTGAGATTAAGCAGGTTGTTAAGAAGTAAGAAAAAAATGCTACAATATACACTTTCATTTGGAAAATGTGTATGCAATGTATATTTACATTAAACTGCACACATAGATGGATACACGAAATGCTCGAATTGGGGGAGAAATGGACTTGGGTCCAAATATTCGAAAATCGGGGTGCTTTAATGGGTTGTAGTAACGCACATCCACATTGTCAAATATGGGCGAGTTCTTTTCTGCCGAACGAGGCCAAAATGAAGGACAGATTCCTCAGTGATTATTACAGTCGTAATAAGAAACCATTACTTATGGATTACTTGCAAAAGGAACTTCTGAAAAAGGTAGCAAAATATTCAATTTGATATTAAGAATAAATTTCGTATCAATACGAAATTTCTTGTGAACTTAATCCATAGCAACGAGTGGTCATAGAAAATCGGGACTGGGTAGTCTTAGTCCCTTTTTGGGCTGTTTGGCCATACGAAACTATGGTACTCCCAAAAAAACAAGTCAGCAGGATGACGGACTTATCAGATAGTCAACAGGAGAGTTTAGGAGTTATCATGAAAAGGCTGTGCACAAAGTATGATAATTTGTTCCTATGTTCTTTCCCGTACTCTATGGGCTGGCACGGTAAGCATAACATTTTAGTGTTAATTCGATTGTTTACTTCCATTAGTACTAATATATCGAGAACAATATCTTTTGCCAAAAGGTGCACCGACGGGACCATACATGAAACGGGATTATCCCTATTGGACTTTCCATGGGATATACTTACCACCATTGTTACGTTCTGCTACGATAAAGAAACATATGGTTGGCTATGAACTCCTCGCACAAGCCCAGCGGGATTTGACTCCCGAGCAAGCGGCAGAAAAATTGAGAAGTCTTCCGGACGCGCATTACAAACAACCAGAGACTAGTCTAACTGATAGTGATTTAGCTCAATATTCCAGTTGAGTGAATTCGTAGAGTTCGAAGAGAAAGTAAATCAAATATATTTTTAATGTGATTTTTATAGTCATGTATATATGATTATAAAATTGAGAAATCCAGTGGTGACTGTACACTTGTAATAAAAAACACAAGTTCACAGTAAATATGTACAATAACATGTGATATAACTACAACTTAATTAGGACGTGTACCGCAGTTGTTTACCTTTCCTACATTGCATCAGTATATAGGGAATGTTGTGTCAATCTTTTTACTCCAGGCATGAATACCGCCAATTATATCTTTTATCTCCATCGCATCATCTTTGAACAGCTCACGTAGTTGTTTCACAGCTCTCTGCGAATCGTTTCCTCGTCTACATACGACATACACTAAAAAAAAAAACATGTCAATCTTATTAGCATGTTACCTTCGTTTTAAGGATTACAGGCATATCAACTTACAAGGAACATCATTCGATCCATCCTCGAGCTGGCGCATTTTATCTTTCAATAATTCAATATGTTTATGTTATGTTGTTTACCTTTCCTACATTGCATCAGTATATAGGGAATGTTGTGTCAATCTTTTTACTCCAGGCATGAATACCGCCAATTATATCTTTTATCTCCATCGCATCATCTTTGAACAGCTCACGTAGTTGTTTCACAGCTCTCTGCGAATCGTTTCCTCGTCTACATACGACATACACTAAAAAAAAAAACATGTCAATCTTATTAGCATGTTACCTTCGTTTTAAGGATTACAGGCATATCAACTTACAAGGAACATCATTCGATCCATCCTCGAGCTGGCGCATTTTATCTTTCAATAATTCAATATTTCCATTGCTACCGATTTCACTCAATGGAATGTTTATCGAATTCTGTAGATGACAGATTTGAAACTCCTCGGGTGATCGAACGTCGAGCAGTATATGCGGTTGCTCGTTTATTTTAGACGCTGTATTATATTCCTCGACAGTTATTCTTTCATCTACCTTCAATAATACCAATTGCGGCTCTTTATCGTTTGCCTTCGATCCGCAAAATTGTTCGTAATCAATTAACTTCAATATGGTAGGGGATTCGCTACAGATCGCGCATTTTGGATTCCTCGGCCGTAAACTTATGTTACGGAATTTTGTCTCCAAGCCATCGAATAACAAAAGTCTTTCTGATAATACATTTGGCAAATTCAGTATAACTTTCATTGCTTCCAATGCTTGCAGAACGCCGATTGTCCCCACAGCTATAAATTATAATGTGAGACACGGTTGAAATTTGTTATTGCATTAACAATATTTATTCATCGCAGGACACATACCTGCACCAAGTACACCACCATCACCACAATTGGTGACAGTCTCTGGAGCTGGTGGTTTTGGGAATACGCATCGATAACAAGGTCCGTTGTAATTGAATA
Source organism: Ectemnius lituratus (assembly GCA_910593735.2). NCBI lineage: Eukaryota > Metazoa > Arthropoda > Insecta > Hymenoptera > Crabronidae > Ectemnius > Ectemnius lituratus. Next base: position 5,067,786 of record OU343044.1, on the reverse strand, counting down.
CTGTCAAATGGCCTTCGAATTTCAGTGCAGATCCAGAGATTAAAGGTTTGCCACACAGTACAGATGCGTCATTCAATAAATATCGTGTAGCAACATTGTCAGTTGCATCTAATACTATGTCATAGGAACTGACTATATCAAGTGCATTAGAGCTGTCTAGTTGGAGATTATATGGAACTACTTCAATATTACTATTCAATCTGTGAATAAGAAAGACAAGAATTAATAGAATCTTAAAATCTTCTAACTACTTGTGAAATATTCAAAGTATAAGTATAAAATATATACTGATTCAGCCTTTCTTGAGCCGCTAACACTTTAGGCTTGCCCACATGTGCCTCGGTATAAAGCAACTGTCTATGAAGATTATTTATTTCTACATCATCGTAATCAACTATTCCTATTTTGCCCACACCAGCACAGGCCAAGTACAGTGCAGCAGGACAGCCAAGACCACCTGCCCCCACTATAAGCACTGAGCTCTGCTTCAGCTTCAATTGTCCTGGGAACAAAAGCAAGCAACTGCTTTGCGCCAAATGGTAACAGCGACATCGACATTAAGAAGCCCAAAGAAATTTCATAAATTGAGAAATAATATTGGGGATAATTGTGAGAGAATTTCGTAATGTACCATCAACCCCCACTTCTGGCAAGAAAATTTGCCGACTGTATCGAGTGATTTCTTCATTAGTCAAGCCGTATTCTTGCGTTACTTGTTTCTCGCGACGGAGATCTGCAAGTTTCGCCTCCTTTTCTTGCAACAACTCTCGTAAACCAGCGATGTCCTGAATCAATTCCTCTTCGGTCATATTGGAGCAATCAAAGTTCGTCCGTACGTTTGTGAAAACTGCAAAGGACGAGACGGACTATTCCCAAAAATGTATGCTGCAGGTGTGGCAGTCATATGCGGTCTTTCGATAGCTTACATATATAACACTTTGTCACCGCAATCTCCTGTTGCTGTAAAAGCACGGCTGTGTATTGGGTGAAGGAAGAAACTAAGACGCGCCGTGGTGTAATAAACGTAGCATCCAATCCGGGTGCAACCATACGGTGTACAATTACGTCTGGATCGAAACACAAAGAAATATAGTGATACACGATATCCTGCTGATTCTTTCAGCAGCCATCAACGACGCTATACCTAAGCTTCGAGAGCGATCTCTGTTAGTTATACATAGGATTTAGGATTATTCATATACTTTAGAGCATCTACCTTTTCCACATTCAGATAAATATTCATTCGGATTAATAGAGTTTTTTAAAGAGACATTTTCAATCCCAAACAATTACAAGAAAATATGAGCCATACATAAACCGCGGGTATATTATTGTTTATAGCATCGATGACTTGGTTTTTGTTCTATATTTTAATAAGCGGAACAATCTAAAATGGAGCAATCGGCGCCGGAATGCAAGATACAATAATATGCGCTCACTATCTGCGAGACAGTGAGATTAACGAGGCTATAATAGACTGATTAAAGATGAGACTGTGAACTCCATTGGCTCGTGTGCTGGTTAACAGACATACAACGCCACTATCGAAAGCGTAATCTATTTATTCGTGATTATTGTCTCCCCCTCCTGCGATATCATCGCGTTCGTTCCACAATGAAAAACAGACTAGCAACATAAAGGGAGTCAAAGCGTTCGAACTGGCGCTCTCAGTGTTCGACGACACCAACGACTCCGGAAAAAACAGTTTTCCCATTCAGGGCAATTGAGAGAGAAACCACAACCACCGTGCGGGCTCAGCTACGCAGCTTCGGTTTGATTCATACGCAACACTTCGTAGCTCAGCCCGCAAATGCGAAGGAATACACGTGGAGAGAGTAAAAGAATCTTTCGGAAGCAACAGTGACGACGGATATTTTCCCGTCGACATAGAAAGACCAATAGTGTTCAATTGGACAGCAAAGTGGTTGCACGAAAACTCGTCGAGAATCAAGAGAGACACGTAATCTACGACTGTATAAGAGATACTTGTGAGAATAAACCTGCTCGAAGAGAATGCGAGAAACGCAGTAGCACAAAGTGCACGAACCCCAGGAAAAGAGTGTCCGACGGATCGAAAGAAATTGGGGAAAGTGTGGACTAACAGTTAGACAATTTACCGCAATTACGATGCACTCGAGATCTGCGTGTTTATTCGCACAGTGACGTGCGCAATAAGCGAGGTACAGTCCCAACGAGCGAAGGTAGGAAGCAGCCGATGATTAATGTCACGGTCAGCGGAGTTCTCGCTCGCGACAAGTGCGCGTACTGGAATCATGATTTTGTAAGTGGCAACGAGGCACTTGTTATCCGCAAAAGTATCTCTGCCCGCTCTGCAGGATCAAGATGGTGGAGCCAATTTTCGACTATCAGTTCCGTCTGATACTGATCGGCGACAGTACAGTCGGGAAAAGCTCCTTGCTGAAATACTTCACCGACGGGAAGTTCGCGGAGGTACAACTACCCGCCCATCATCGACAATGTCCCTTGAAATTAGGAGCTAAACAAACTACGACGTTCAGCCCCCCCTTTATCGTTATCGTCTGCTTTCTAGTGGCATACGCCTTCTGACCTTCAGACCCAAAATCTCATTCTTGATCTTGCGATTGTGCGTATCACCGCTCAGTGGAACAATTGGAGAATTTCCAATTCCCTGGTCTAATAATATATGAATCTTTTCTATTTATGCATATCAAAGTCCTCGATTCTTTCTGAGCCTATTGTTAGTAGCTTGAAAAACTTATTTACAATGAGACTTACAATACTATGTAAATTGTAGAAGCATCATAGTTCAATGACATCATACTCCATAGTGTTATGGTTTGAAGAGCGTTGTTCTCAATGTTCTATATTTATTGCAGCTCTCCGACCCAACAATTGGCGTTGATTTTTTTGCTAGACTAATAGAAGTGAAAGATGGCACTAGAATAAAATTACAATTATGGGATACGGCAGGCCAAGAACGATTCAGGTAATCGTTAGAATTATATGCGCATTATTTCAAGCGTTTATGTAAGACCTAATAAGAAATGCTTTGTTTTGTTTTAGGTCTATTACAAAGTCGTATTACAGAAATTCAGTCGGGGCGTTACTGGTGTACGATGTTTGCAACAGAACTAGCTTCGAACATATTCCCCAATGGATGATGGAGGCACGTAGGCATATCGAACCACATCGTCCAGTGTTTGCGTTAGTAGGATGTAAACTAGACTTAGTTACTAATGGTGGTCGGCGTGAAGTGTCCAAGGAAGAAGCAAGAGCTTTTGCTAACGAGCATGGCGTGCATCATATTGAGACCAGTGCAAAGACTGGTATCAATGTTGAAGAGGCCTTTAGTGCAGTTACACAAGAGATTTATAACAGAATACAAACTGGAGAGTATAAAGTAGAGGATGGGTGGGATGGTATTAAAACGGGATTCGCTCGGCCTGGTTTAGACTTTAATCTAGTCGAAGCAGAAGCTGCAAAGACTACATGCTGTTAAGTGAAACCTTCGAATTACTGCGGAAATCGAATATAATTAAGAACGCAGTGAGAAATTCAATTGCGAAAAACAGAATTGTTTGTATTTTATATATATTGATTATTGAACTGATATAACATTTATTTTATCAGCAATGACTTATTACAATATTAACTTCAATTACTCTGTGGGATGCTAATTGTGTGGAGTTGAGAACTAAGAATAAGCATGAATTTCCACTGCGTTCTTCATCCAAAAAGAAGACTAACATAGGATGCAGATTAAAAGTTGTCTATAAGTCGAATCTAGACTTTTTTGTACATAGCTTGTATAAACGAATTAACATGTATATCGTGATTGCACATAGGCATCGAGCTAGGAATGTTTTGTATCTCGTCCAAAAGGCAAAGTGCGGAAGCTGTTATACAATGATCATGTTTTCAACACAGTTCTCGCGGTACTGTTCTTTGTGTATTTCGTCACACGAATTGGCAATTGTGTGACACGGAATTGGCGGCTGTGCATTTTTGTCAAACTAATTTTCTTCGGTAAATAAAACTTGTGACATAGTTTCGGTGATCGATGATTGTTAAGTAAAATCCTCTACAGCTGTGTTCCATCCGATTGTATACATCGTTAGGAAATAATTTACAGTAGACGGATTATTGCAGGCCAAATGTTGTAGATACACGTAATGTTAACGAAACGCTTGTACCAGATGTGCAGATCTATCATGTTTTAAATCGAGCCACAGATTCTTTAATCCGACAGTCATGAATTGTGATATTGTACACACATAGATATGCCAAATTAGCATACACATTGCCAGGGGTAATGTATGTAGTTGGATATAACTAAGTAGTTGCAATCCAATTGACGAAACGTTTTTTCACGATCACAATAATTATTGCGACTGCCCCGTCGCATCTCGATTTGAATTGGCCACAGCCGACGATTACGCTCTTGAAAAAGGTTTCGTTACTGGGTTAACAGTGTGGGCCATATATTACAAGTATCTCAAAATGGGATAGTACGAAAGACTTATAAACTGATACGGTATATTTGTTAGACTTGCTTTTTTATTGCGTGATATGTTTTACACTTTTTCATGTACACCTCCGGAGGCAGAAAATCAGGGTTTCCCCAATACTCACTTTCGATATAGTTCAAAGATTAAGAAAGTTCTCAGCAATTAGTCTACGGTAAAATCGTTACCCGTTGAAAAGAAAACCTATTATTCATTCTACTTGCAAATTTTTCTGCGAGTTTATTAAGTAGAACGATTCTTCTAGGTATAGAACAGATTAACAGATCGATATACGAATAAACGTAGAATCGCGTTCGAAATTGCAAAGGAAAGATTTGCAATGTTTATATGAGGAAAGTTCGTGACAGGTGAGGATTCGTTTTGTGGAATTTTGTACTTGTTAACTGTGTCATAAAGCATGAACTTTCACAGATATTTTGTAAAGAATTGAACTACTAACCCATCTAATCCACACGCATTACCATATGGGACTTGCATTGCCACAGCGTCCACCGAATTTCGTACTTTAGATAGATAATAGTACACTTGTGTGCAGTGCAACAAAGTAATGCATTATTTATGACACAATCACATGGTGAAGTTTTATTTCTTTGCATGCCCAAATGCTAAATGTATTCACGTCTGGTGAACAATATCCAAAGTTGTAACTAGTTCCTTTTACATTCAAGTGTAGCACTCTGTACATAGATAGGTTTTATTAAATCTTGAAATTACAAACTGGTGAGCAGTCTTCCTGTGTTTACATTGCTTTTGATAGATGTATATATAAATTCTCCCAAATATACATGCTCCTCGGAGGAAATTAAGTTCGATCAATGTAAAATTTCGTTCGTATCTCTATTGAGTTTAACTTTCAGTCACGCACTTGTGCACCACACATTTATATACAAGAACGTTGGAAAATAAACAACATATACTTTAACATTTTATATTATATATTCATTACTTGATCTATTCAACTTCCAATAATAAAGTGTAAGAAATTACAGTATATATACTTCAATAAATATTACATAACGTACATTTTCGGTATTCATCTACTTTAATTTAACGGTGAGTCTACCAATATGATCAACCGATTAGAACCTAATTAGGTCTTATACTTGCAACAGTAAGTTTTACATTGTTCGTATTTTATTTACAATATTATTTCGAAAGTGTCGCACAACCAAGGTCAGAAAAATATATTCCTGATAAACACCGAGTCAACTTAATTGCACTTAATATGAGATTACATTAATTAATATTGGGTGTAAAACGTCTTACGTATAGTATACAATTATAACACATGGAAAAGATTTATTCACAAAATGTACAAATGGAAAAGTTACACCTACGCCGATCGACTTGTTTAGATGCTCTCGTAATGATTCGAAAAAACGTACGTCGTTATTGTTAGAGAAGCATTAAGAGTTAAATATTGCTATCAAGTAAGAGCACTAAAAAGTATATTTTACATGTTTTCCAGTAGTACATATTTCTTTGAATCATTTGTTGCATGCTCAAACCCCAAGTGCGGCTCCAGTCAACTGAACTAAGTGATTGCAAAACACTATTGGCAGTCATCTTTTTTTCTGAACAAGATTGCAAACAACTAATAACCACTACCTTCGGCACAATAGTGCCTGCGTTAGAATATATCACATGTCCGTGGTACATAAAGAAAACAATAGATGAAAAAAAAGAACTGAATGAAAAATTACTTCGACACACGACGGGGATTGGTTCTATTAGTTAAACGTTCCTTGATTAACCGTTCAGCCTACGCTGCTGCGATCAATTTCCATTGCGCAGTACTTTTATATGAAATACAATTCCACTTATTCGTCTAGTACTGTAATGCAGAGGCCTTAGATAGGAGTACCAACGTTAAAGTATTCCCGACAATTGAACCGTGCAACAGTTTAACAACGCACAAAATCTCTCAGGAAGAGCCAACTCGGAATACTTATTTACTCGCATTTTCAAAATTGAAAAATGTATATTATAGAGATAGCACATGTGCATGAATGTGAATCTTATTCACCAGACTGCTATCGCTTTTAATACGTTGCTCTTTAAATCTCTGCCGAGATTCAGTTACTTGTTGCTTTTATTTTGCAGTAAGCGCTAAATTTTCGATATCAGTTGTAATAAAAATTTTATTACAATGACATTATAATTATCAGAGATAATCCCTAATGCTTTTTTTTGCAACATAATACTCATAATACCTTTATATTCGTTAAATAACTATATACTATCGGTTTGCAGTTATACTAATGAGCATATTTGCATATACTTGATGCTCTTCGTTAACATTTCCTAATAAATATCTCAAGACCGTCCGTCAACGAACAAAATATTTCCGCTGTACATATTACGTTCAATAATTAGCAGCTTGATTTCCGAGGAAAATTATACATACTTTCATGGAATCAAGTATGATGAAAACTTTGTATATGATGAAATTCAATTTATGGCGAGCCGTAATCACTATGATATAGTCTTCATAAATTCTGGTGTTTATTTATACAGGCTATTCCACTCAAAGTGATCATAATTCCATTTAGACAATCCTTCTGATTTTTGTGCAGTTTGAGGGAAATGACTCTTCCATAAATGAAAGGAAATATGTGTTTCTTGGTCTATGTCGGTAGACTCTACGACTTTTTCCCCGAGTTTATAAAATTTTATTGCTCTCGAGTACCTGCCGTTATTGTTAAGGCCATCGCTCCACATTCGGATGCATTTAGACCAGCATGGCAGGATAAACACCTTCTAATCTAAATTATGCACGTAGAGGTGCATAGAGCTTCAGAACAGTTTGAAACGTGGTGTTCACTTCAGCAAGGATGTCGATTGTGAATAGAAGGTGATCACTTAGGGTGAAATAGTCGCCCATATTTGTACATACGCTAACTTGGAAAGCGAGTCTAAGTAGCTTATAAATATTTAACGTGACTAGAAGTGTTCGCTAGGTTTCTCTCCTTATTAGCATTATGTACATTCCTCTCTTCGTCACCTATTTGGCAAGATTTCTGCGATATAAATGTACGAAATGGTGGACATATTTCGAATACACTAGACTAAGTGTTGATAGTATATTTGTAAATGGACACGCAAACCTGTACAGCATTAGTGACCCTATTTCGCGTTCTTTCTATTTACAAAAGAATTAAATATTTCAACTATATACACGAAGACAATTATAAATTATCATGAGCTTTCAAGCATATAAAAAATTTTTCGATGCTATTTTCGACTATGCCGCGTAACTCGTTGACATCGGATGTGTAAGCATAAAGCATCGTAAATGTTTTAATGAAAAATTTAGTGCTATTAAGAGTGCGAAACGTGTAAGAAGGCATTTTTATAATAATAGTTGAAATGTATAAACATGGCGAACGTATTTAAAGTCCTGAGAAGAATTAGAAAAAAAGTCTCAAATTGCACATACCTTTACAGATTGCATTAGATTTGCTGTGACATTGAGACACTGTTCTACGCGTTGGAATGTCAATAAAAATGTTTCAATTTTCTAGTATTACTCTCCACGTTACCACTCGATGGTAACGCAAGACAATCTCAGCCTAATACTTACATATTACTTTGAAGTTTGTCTTATTCTTGCTTAGCTTTTTCATTCCCATAATGAGCGACGTCACTCGATTATTGTTTCAATGGCTCACATCCAAATAAGATGTACTCTTCTCTTGATAACCAAAATGGGTTACCCTCTATGTATTCTGGTGGTGTTTTATCTGAAACATAGCCAGCAAGAATCATATCTGCGCTCCCATTCGTGACAATTGGATTTATTGATGAATCAATGTTTAAACTTACCAGGATGCACTGCCAAAGGCACATAAGTAGATCCCAAAGCAACGTTCCAGCTATGCATCCCAGGACAACTACTTACATTTAGAATGTCTCGATACTCCGGTAATACTTTTCGTAAATCCATTTTAAGTCTTATTTGAAAACCTGAGAGGTCTGTGTTACCGCCGGTAAGTAGTATGTGTGAAAGGCAATCGTGTATTGTGTCTTCGGACAAACCAGATACTACTTCCTTTATGACTTGGGGTAATCCAAGACTTACATACATCACTTCAGGAGCAATATACAATTCCGAACCCAATGATACTCTCTGGAAATGAAACAAATATTTAAATTATATTCTTTAGAGAATATAGTTTATTGAATTCCTGGTCAGTGATATATTTACCCAGAATTGCTTGCAGTCTGCATAGCTTTCAACTCTGACATTAATATCCTGAGATTTATGACTACTTTTCTCTTCGCTTTCAATATTATAACTCAGTCTACAACGTTCCTTGACGTCTAGAGTATCTAAATAGGATATAGGAATTTGATGGTATTCTTTTGGCTTCCAATGCATTGCTTGTTTCAAATGATAAGCTACGTGCCAACCACCAACAGGCAGTAATCTCCAACGATTGGGCACTACACGTCCACCAATTACTACAGCTACTGTTGTACTAAGAGCCCCACTGTCAACAACAACACATGTCTCAAAATCCATCACAGCACACACAGCCAAAGGTTTTGGAACCAAGCATACCCTGTAATTTTCAAGATGCAATTTATGAGATAATTATTGTACTTTAAAGAAGTGTTTTCTCCTAAAAATTACTAGTACAATGTTTTTACCTTGCTACTTTTACTACTTGGAACAAGTAGTGCAATAATTGTTTCCTCAGCAAAGGATGCATGGCGAGTGGCTCGCAAAACATGAGCACGGCGTTTGGTTTTCTTAATGTAGAAGTCAAACTCATCTGATGAAACAAGTGATCAACAAAGGCTTTAAGAACTGGGAAAGTGCCATCACTTAATAATGCTTCGGCAGGACTAACAACATCCACATTTGGAATGCCTAGTGCTTCCACTGCATCAGTGCAATATCCGTTCATGAGTTTCTGATGAATGGGATTTGGCCTGATGTAATAGGTGACGGGATAGTAGAGATGTGTGCGCAATCGTTTCTTCTCTCTGTTCAGCTTAACTGGGTTGCAGAAGACACAAAATGGTCCACTTGGTTTTGGAATCTTGGATGGTGGCAACTCTGATAAAGCTAAGAGTTTCAATTTCTTCACTAGCGATTTACCATCCGCTTTCGGACGTGTACTGCTACTCGGATTATTTTGCATCTGCACTTGTTCCACGTGTGTCTTGTTATTGTACTTTGGTATACCGAACATTGAGAAATGCCTCCTCAATTCCAGGCATGGTGTAATCACCCACGTGTACTTATTTCCAATTTCAATAACTACTTTCGCACTAGAAGCGGTTGTGCAGTTTCTGTGACACGTGTAACCTCTGCAGTGACAACATTTTGGGAAGCTGTCGTCTTCTCCTAAATTAGTCACCATGTGTAGCCTGTAGCACATCGCTCTGAAGCTGACACTGAGTAGCTGCAGGTATTCTATGTCAGGAAATCTGAACTGGACTTTTGATGTCAGCTGTATCCATTTCATTCTCCTAGAATGGAACAATATTTTTCATGCAAAGATGCAATGCATAAACCTAATCTCGAGTCTAAATAAAATAGTTCGATCGACAACAACAAGCTATACCAAAATACAAGATATATTTAACCAAACATCATGACATTCAATAAATGTATGAGAATTAGATGTGAAATGGAAATCCTGTATGATTTATTCGACTGGTTAGAACCTCTTGTTTATCTCCTGGCGAAGTTATTGAACTCTAATGCAACTTTGACGTAAACTTAACCTCCAACTTACCATAGGTAATCTGTGTCCAAAGTTTTCCTGAAGAATCTGCAGGTACTGCTGAAAGCAAGAATGTCACGCACGTCGCAGTACAACAAAATCTTTATCCAGATCTCCTCGGGGAAGACTGCGGGATTCATAGTTACTGATAAAAACGATACAAAAGATACAGTAAACAGCCACTAATATAGGATTGCAGACACTCCCCAGAAATAGTGAATACTGGTGAATACGGTAGTCAAGTTCAAGGTTACAATGGTGGAAAATAGTCAATCGATATGTTATCGAATCCAGGTATTTCAATAAGATTGAGTGTTTTACACAACCTTCGCCTTGTATTTTTTGTTGAACTTTAATGTTTCAGTAAAGAAATAATATATGTATGAATGCACAATGCGTGTGAAAGACTACTGGAATAATTAATCTTAACAAACAAAAAGTAGAAATAACACGTTTAAGTATTACATTTTGAATATGCAACTTCACATTTTCTTATTCTTTATTTCTCCCTATTTTTTTATTTAGTATTTCGATAAAAAAATATAGATAAAACAGGTCAGAGGTAGAAAGATACAGAACAGGTACAAAACTCAATGCTTTAATACAAAACGTGTAAAAAACAATATTTTACAGGGCACAACTTGTAGGAACAATACTTGATACGATAATACTGATAACAATGATCCCTTCAGTGTTGGTAAAGTTCGCTTGACGACAGCGATTTTACGAAGCCGCGAGCAAAGCTTGTATATACGGATTCTTCTGAGATAAAGCTTCCTTCTTAAATGTAGAGATTTTGTCTTTAAGCTCCCCTTCGGCCAAAGATTTGTCCAGTGTCTTGCATTTGGCAACGAAATCAGCGATAAGAATTTCCGCCTCCTGCAATGACATTGATGACGTCGCTATTAATAATCTCGTGGTGCGCCAATTGGATAAATGGAAAATGATGATACCTTAATGATCTTCTGTTTCTTTTGTGGATTGTCGGACCCTTCAAAACTTGTTCTTTGGTAATCTTCCAATTCCGCTTGTTTGCGTTTTGCGAACTGAAAGTTTATGAACATAAGTCATCAGAGTTTCACTATCCGGTAAAGCAGGAAGTGGATGAAAATGTTCTGCGTTTGAAAACTATTGAACATATACCTCTATGACGTTTTCAGGGAAGTTCGCCATTTTCGCGACATGTATCCCAAAGCTTTGGTCACAAATATCCGGCTTCACTTTATACAATAACGTCAATTTATTATTATCAACGAGGGCAGTAACATGTTGATTTTTGACAGCGCTGACTTCTTCCGCCAGCCTCGTGATTTCATGAAAATGCGTTGCGAACATGCAATAGCATTGAATTTCCTTTGCCAAGTGCCTGTTATATGTCTCAAGTTATTTCGCATCAAGTTTTAATATATGCGCTGTAGCGATTGCTATTTAAACATGGTTTAACTTACTCAGCGATGGACCATGCGATACCGCAGCCTTCATAGGTAGACGTTCCCCTACCCAGTTCATCAATAAGCACGAGGGAATTACAAGTTGCGGTCTGATAGGAAAGAGTGTAACATGAAATAACAATTTTCTATTTATATTATAACTTTACTTTATAGTTTAATTTACCTTAAGAATAGCAGCAGTTTCTATCATTTCCATCATAAATGTCGAAAGTCCTTTCAATTGCGAATCATCAGCACCTACTCTGGCTAGGATACAATCCAATAAGGATATTGTGGCTTTATCACAAGGAACGAAACTTCCGATGTGTGCCATCAGAACAGCTACACCGGCCGATCGTATATAGGTACTTTTGCCACCCATGTTAGGTCCAGTTATAATTGAAAAATGTGCTTCCCCTGCGATTAGAATAATAAATCATACTCATAATGATTTGCTCTATGCATGACAGTAATGTATAAATAGTATTCGAAGAACAACCTCTTTTAAAGTTGACATCATTCGCTATGTAATCGACACCTTCCTGCATTTCTAAACACGGATGTCGGACCTGTACAAGATTAAGTTCGCCTCTCTCGCTCGCTAGCATTTCAGGACGAACATATGCTTTATTAGCATTTACAGCAGCGGAAGCAAAAGCGGTGAGCACATCAAGAGATGCAAGTACTCCGCCTATAATCTTCAATGGACTCGCGTAACCCGCTGTGGAGAAGTATCATTGTAATTGCAAATGAGTTGGTGAATCAGCATGGACCACGTCGAAGTAGAAGGATCACTTTGTACGAACCGGCGATCTCAATGATTTCTGCTACGACTTTTTTTTGCTCCACGGTGTATTTGTCCCTGGCAGCCATGTAGTCGTCATTCAATTCAGTAAGCCTGTTGTTCCGGAATCGCACACCGCTCTTGTTTGAGTCGATGATGGTGTAATTCTTCTTGTTCCGAAGTATTTTCTCTTCTTTTAGCGTGATACGGAAATAATATCCGAACTGTTGATTTGACTCTAATTTTATGACTTTTCCGGCTTCTAGGGAAAGATCATCCGCTGCTTTTCCTAACTGCGATTGTAATGTTTCTTCCATTTCATCCATCGTGTTTCTTAAGTCTACCAAACAGATTTATAGTTGAATTACAGTTGGAATATTCAGCTCACGTATAAACAAGTACCTTTTAACTCATCATCAAATTCCGCGCGTACTAGGAAGTCGCCATTCCCGGCAGCATCTAGATCTATTGTTTCTTCAACCATTTGTTGATACTTATCCATATCCTTTATTAACTCCTTTAATGGCTCAATAAATAAAGTTTTTAATGCCGTTGCATCACTTGCATCGCATAGTTGTTGCAACATCGTTGGCAAGTGCGACATACACATGTAAATTCTATAAAATACGGATTAAAAGAAATTTTGGAGTACCTCAAATTTATTAACTACATTCAACGCGATATTACATACTTGTACAAGTCCTGCAAATTTGCTTTCTTTCTAGCCAATTTTTTTGCGAGTTGCTGAAGATCTGGGACTCGTCTTAAGTGCTCGTCATTCAATGCCGATCGCAAATCATTATTATTAACGAGGACTTCAACGACATCATGTCTCTCTTTAATAAGTGATAAGTCTTTCAGTGGCTGTCTGACCCACTGCGCTAGAAGTCTGTGTCCTTGCGGCGTTCTGCATTTATCTAAAAGGGCTAAAATACTGGTCGGCGCAGACCCGACGAAGCCAGTGGGGCTGTCGTTACGCGGTTCAATGTTAAGAGCTTTTATTGCTGCGGCATCGAGCTTTAAATAACGCGACTGCTCTATCTGGTCTATAGTGAATTGGTTCAAATTGCCCTCATCCGATGTTAACTAAGTGAAAAGAAAACGCCTGTCAGTCAGTGGTGCTTATAAAATATGTCTAATTTTAGTACAACTAGCTGTATTTCGAACTTAGCAGTTTAATTTTTTAATTGATAACTTTAAAGCATAGAAATAAAACAGGGTCATTTTAATACTTACATCTAGATATTTAATGAGCGCCGAACTAGCAGACATAGCTAGTGTTAAATTTACTTCAGGCAGAGACTGCGCATTCTGTTGTTGTCCTTTCTTGAATTTAATGAGGGTGTTTAAGTCCTGTACTATCGAGTCGCTGGAGAATTCATTTTTCTTCCTTAATGTCACCATTACGTTGTTTCTCTCCATTAGCTGTACATTCAAACATGTGTTTAAACGCGGGGAATTCCTAGATGGAGTGACAGATAGAACCGGATATTGCATACTTGTTTCAGTGACTGAAATTCGTAGCTCCCTTCTCCTTGGATTAATAAACATTCTTTCGGGGCGAGCGTGACCACCAAAGACTCCAGGTTCGAGAATGACTCATTCTCTTGAAATTCACAAACCGAGAACAATGTCGCGACCGTGTCTACGCAACTCAGACCTACAGACTGAAAGAGTTTCCAAATTTAGGAGTCATCGGGATTTTTATTAAATGGATTATGACGATGTTTCTTTTTGCCAAAAAATAACTCACTCTTGACTTTCCGTCCATCCCCAACTTAACGGCAATGACGCGCACGCTAACAGCAACGTCGTTGTTACCGAACAGAATATCTTCGAACTGCATTAAGTTACCTGGCGAACCTTTGTACTCTAAAATCCAATTATGATTCTTCGCCGATCCTTGATTAACGTACACTTCAATCCTGTATTGTTTAATGAGTAACAAGTCTCGTACGAAAGATTCGAAGTGGTTTTTGTTAAGGATAACACCTTCCGTCTTGTACGGATCTAAAATTCATACGCGTCAGTATTGTTAAACATAATCTAAATTTAACTTATTAAGCAAGGTGCCTTAATGACAAAACAGGTACTATAACTGCTCGATTGAACCTTGATTAAATAATTAAAATCTCAATTAGGAGCACAGAATATCTAACTAACCAGCACCCAGCATTTTGCAGACGGAAGTGGTCTTAAAAACTTCTTGCGCGGCGAAAAGTGCATCGCTACCATGTAGCGTGTAATAATCGGACCTATTAAAAAAGCGTATGGTGGTGTTTAATTTCTGAAACAAACAATTAATTCGTGGAGTTATTCAGTGCGTCATGAGCGAAGACATGCTGTTTCGTGTTGGCTTCAACGCTAGTAGTATCAGATCTATTGCGTTATTTGGTTTTTCTGCGGAACGATTGATGTAACACATCAGCTACCCTTTCGATGTATCCTTGACCTATTTGCATAAGCAAAGATTTTCAACATCCGACGAACATTTTGACCACTAACTAGTTTTAGAACTGACAGCTCATTTTGTATAATTATTAACCAATGTGACTTTGATCTTTCTTGGTAAGACTAATATTATATTGTTAATGGAAATAATAATAGATTTTATATTATAATAATGATACTTTTTAAAATAGTACGAATTTCTTTTGTTGGAAGAACACTTTGGACATTGTCCCGCTCATTAAGCGAGTCAATATAATTGGCAATGTAATTTCGCAGACTCTTCGGTACATCAATGATAGTATTCCAGTGGGATATCTCTGATAACCGCGCGAGATTCGTAATTATTACGCCTTACACTTCCAAGAAAGTGAAAAGCTTGCTTATGTATCTGGAGGTCAATGTCTATCGGCGGGTCAAAGCATCACACTCCGATATAATGCGATGCGAATGGTTTCATGGAAATATATAATTTCACCGAACGAATCCTCCTTGCGGTTAAACTCCGCATCTAAATGATACATGGGAAATTTTCCAATGAATCGGACAATGTCGTAAAAGCGTCGCATATTATTAAGGAATTCTTGATATTTATGTCTATTTGCTTCTTGTAATTCTAACTCATATTTGTCGAAGTACTCGTCATATTTTATGAATGTACACGTGCACATGAAAAATAATCCAAGGCGACAGCGGGGAAATACAGAAATGTCAATGACACCCATTTTAATGAGACTATCGTGCAAGCATTATTCACCCTTATTTTGATAAGGGGTCAGAGTTCATGTTCCAGGAAGGTCAGCAATGTGTACTAAGTAGGTCACGATGAAAACACCGTGGTACAAAGCTTCAAGCTGCGTTGACAAGCAGCCAATGTCCACTGATTTATTCATAATTGATGGGAACATAGTTAAAATTAGTAACTAATTAGTATGGACCATGTTCTCCGTTGAGACTGCATCTTTTGTTACAAGACGAAAGTGAAACCAAGCGATCGCAACAAGGATGTTACACATACAGAATCCAGAATGACTTAATCGATGACACACCTCGCCTAATATGGGAAACCACTTATGAATGATACCTGAAAGTCAATGAGTACTGTTTGCGAGAAACATCCACGGATTCTTTGCAAGAAGGATGTGCATTCTGTTGCACTTGCTCATTATATAACAAAACGTCTAGCTGGTCATACATCTTGGTTCGCAATCGCTTCTAAAAATATTTCAAATCACATAGAAAAAGAATTCAAGAAAGACGAAGCAAACAAGCATTTCCTGCTATCAGATATTCTTGCTGAATGCGGACGATACGTTACACATCACTGGATAAACCAGCGATGTTTAGAGCACGTGAAGCTTCCTAATAAATTATTGATATGCATGCAAAGAGAAATTAAATTTTCTGGAAGCATGCTGATAGTTCATCGGAGTCAGAGAAATTAATGTTGAATTATAGAGAATCGCCGGTGATAAGACAAAATGGATATGGAACGAAGTAGAAGCTGGGAAAACATTATCGACACTTAGCCACGAAAGCGAGAGTGCTTCTGAGGAGTTGCACGAAGAAGGGGAAGAGAACATAAATGGAATTGCTGCAACCTTCTGGCGGTATACATCAATATACCGAGTCAGTGAGAACATCTCAATATTAATAGCTGACTCACAAGAAGATCGTGGTCTTTTCCAATAAGGTACGACAATACGCAAACAATCATAGCTCAACAACAACTATTAAACAAAAATGGCACATATTTTCTTCTATTATACAATTATATCCTAAAGTGCCAGCAATTTACATTGCATCAACTACGTTCATATTTGAAACACGATTCTTGAGAACAATACTTATATTTAATGATTTCTTTTTCAGGGGCCGGAGTTGGCAAAATGGGATTACGAAGTGCAATCCTTTTATCCTTATTGGCAGTGCAAGCATATGCAGCACCCGGCTGCACCGATTCTTGCACGTCTTATCACAGGACCTATCAGACTCAATCATCCAATGGTTATCAGGATCAAGCGGGTTTAACACAAGCAGCTGCAAATCTACAAGACAACCTTGCTTACGCGAGACCTGGAAATTGGACTGAACATAATGACTACAGGACCGACGGTGGCCACGGCAATGTTCACGAAGAACGTGGCCAATACGTAGAAGGTCCGAAGAGAGTGAGATTCTACAAGAAAAATTACACCTCTTCTTATAGATCTTCAAACGGCGCAGGATTATCAGAAGTCGATTTAAACAGAGATAGATTCGGCACAGTTCCTTCGCTAAGCAGTCAACACTTAATTGATTCTCAGCGAGGTTTTAATCAGTACGGAAATGTGGCGACGACAGCTGAAGAACGCGAGTATAGCAGGATACACAGTGAACAGCATTCCCATTCATCATCTTCAGGAACAAACAGCCATAACGCAAATTTGGAGGATTTCGGAGTGTCCGGACACGAGTCCTTGCAAGGACAGACTCATCACGTTGAAGAGACTACTCCATCAAACTGGAGGAAAGTGGACTCCTACAAGACCGATGGCGGGAACGGGCGAGTCTACGAAGAAGAAGGGCAATACGTAAATGGTCCTAAGAAGGTTCGTTACTTCAAACGAAACTATACCTCTAGTTACTCAAGCGGTGGCATCCCCATTCCAAACTCGAACATTCCTATCGCTGGGACGCATGATGTTCATCATGAAATCGAGAAACTTCAAAGAGAATTCAACCGGGATATCCAGCATTTGAGTAATACAGGACATAGAGGATCAGATGGTTACCAAAGTGGTGTAAGCACAGCGGATGTTGATACTCGGTATTTGGCACCGGTGGCTTCAATCGGTGAACCAGCGATCAGTTCTGTTCATCATAATGAAGAAGAGCATATCTCCAGTACATCCAATGGACCCATCAGGCAAGTGGTATACGTTGCTCCGACTCAGAGGGTTTATTCAACGGAAAGTCGTAGTCAATATGAAAGACATGAAGGATACAGACAAGAGCCGCATCAACGGTATGTAAGTCCGACTCAAGTTTACACTTATGGAACCAGTGGATTCGATGGTGCCAGAGGAGCTGATGGTGCCAGAGGAGCTGACGGTGCCAGAGGATTTGATGGTGCCAGAGGATCTGATGGTGCCAGAGGATTTGATGGGGCGAGTGGAATTAGTGGTGCCAGTGGATTTCATGGGACCACATTGGACCGACAAGTTGAGCAGCAAACACTCGATCAACACAGAAGTAATAGTCATCAGTCGATGAATGCAGAAAGCCTAATTGGCAGTGCTAATTACGGTCAAAATACTCAACAATTACTTGTGAATCCAAGTGGAAAAGGCTCCCATTATAGAGAACATTGGAGTTCCGCTAGTCATACGAAAGAGGGTAACATTCCAAATACCGCAAGTTTTGATAGTACTCTGCAACATGAAAATGCACAGTACAATAGGCATCATCAATACAATGATCAACGTAGTGCAGAGAGTACATTAGGAGTCGGCAGCTATCATGACCAATTAAGGCAGAATGGTTTCAACTCGGCACACAGGACTACTTCCGGGATGCAAGTTCCTGGACCGATGAACATGGAACATCATATGGGCAATCAAGAACATTCAGCTGATTGTACCGGGGAACAACACTCTCAGCATTACCAATATGAAACGCGTTATCATCGCAATTATAAACGCAGTGCGGATTTTAAAGACGGCGATGTGCAGTTGGAACAACAAACCACTGATGATATTCATCCAATGAGTGGGAAATTGGAGTTCAGCCAGCAGAGCCGATATCCAAAAGTCGAAGACCTAACGCAACAACCGATGGGCAAGTTGGAGTTTGGCCAAGAAAGAAATTATCATTTCCCAGGTAATAGACCAAAGTATAGTAACGAAGTCGATGACCTCACACAACAAACAACCGGCCAGTTCGAGTTTGGACATCACACACAACAGAATGAGGATCTTACACAACAGAGCGCAAATTTCGATGATTTTAGCCAGCAATCTCAATATGATACTCAGAAACCAAGTCGATTAAATTATCCTAGTATTAGTAAGCCATATTCGGATTTTTCGCAGCGGCCACGCGTCCCACCAGCAACCGGGACTCTTGAATTAGGATCACAGAACCAATGGCATCATAATCCTGAAACCCCGAGTGTAGGCGATCAACAATTAGAAGATCTTACACAACAAAATAAGGATCTTAGTCAGGTATCAAGTGGTTTCGATAATTCCCCAAGACCTTCCTTCCAACCCGGAAGATACTCGCCGAGTCGTTATGGAATGCAAAAACCAACTAGTAATGGGCATCTGGAAGATTTAACAGAAAATGCAGGAAGTTCTCATGATTTATCACAACAGAGTAATACGGGTTTGGAATTCGGTCAACAATCTCAACACCCTTGGCAACCCATGACTGGTAATCAACACCGGGGACAGGATTTTACTCAAGACAAAGACTTTTCTCAGCAAACTAGAGGCTTTGAAGATTTAACACAGCAAACTGGCGGATTTGATGATTATTCACAACATATGTCAGGGAAACTCGAATTTGGACATCAATCGCGATACCCTGGACAATCAAGTAAACCAGAAAGTAGCAGTCAGCATCATGATGACTTAACACCAAATCAAGATTTTACACAACAAACTAGCGGATTTGATGATGATTCGCAGCAGATGGCAGGAAAACTTGAATTCGGACAACAAACACGATATCCTGGACAACCAATCAAACCAGAAAGTAGCAGTCAACATCGTGGAGATTTAGTTCCAAATAGTGAAGATAATACACAACAAACCACAGGGAAATTTGAATTTGGCCAACAAGAACAGCATCCACATCAGAGTAGAAAACCAGAAAGTGCTAGTCAAACTCGTGAAAATCTTTCACAGCAAACGCAAGATTCAATACCACAAACCGTGGGAAAACTTGAATTCGGACAGCAGAAACCAGAGCATACTTGGAGTCCAACTGGTAACAATAATGATCAAGATAACACCCACCAATGGGATGATCTATCGCAGCAAACAGGTAAACTGGAGTTTGGACAGGAGACACAAAATACTGATGATTTCTGGAAACTACCTAGTGGAAGTCAACATCGCGAAGATATGCAACAGGGACAAGATTTTACACAACAAACAGGCGGATTCGATGATTTCCCTGCGCAAACATCTGGCAAACTTGAACATGGACAGGAAACTCAACAAGAGTTTCATCCATGGAATCAACTATCAGATTTGACTCAGAAAAATGAAGACTCGAGACAACAAACAGGACATTTAGAATTCGGACAACACGAGGAGAAACCTTCTCACAATAGATTGCCACATTATGATGCGGACAGTACTCAGCAATCTGGACATTTTGACCATGGACAATATCAACAACAACACCATAGACCCGGTGCAAGCAACACGAACAATCATATTTTCCAATCCGAGAGTAACGCTGATATGCACCAGCAAACTACTCAACATGAAAATGGAAATATATTTCAAATGAATGATAACTATAAACCACAGTGGATGGAAGCAGCCAATTTAGAAGAACAAAAAACTCCGCAACAGACATTAGAGTTCGGACTCCAAAAATCAGATGAAGAACCAATTGGAGTCATCCCATTGGGACAGCAACAAGAAAATACTCCACCACATCAATCGACAGATTTAAAACCAGCTGAAAAACCGAAACCAAGACCGAGGTACTCTAAACCAGTTATAATAACACCGGAAGTGCACGATGATGATTTAACAGTTGACCATTCGCGCGAACCTAAGCCTCCAACAAATGAGGATTTGAGAGCAGATCAAGAATTAGGAAAAGACAATCCTGATAAAAATAAAGAATCCGACAAGAAACCAGTAAGTACATTCGGCATGGAACGAGAAAATAGTGATCAAGTAAATCGGTTGGATAAATCTAACGATGCTACAATTGGCTTGCAATGGCATTACACGTATCACCCGAGTGATTTAATAAACAGCGAGCCCTTCCGAAGTAGTTATCATCCACGATTCAATTATGATAATAGACATTACGCCGCACCAAAGGATTTGCCACAAACTCCAGAAAATGGTGATCAACAAGAATCGAATGACAAACCAGTCTTCATTGGGACAACCAGTCAATCCGAGTATCCATCACAGGAGAATAAAAATACTCAAGAAACTTATATACCACCAAGAGTAGAGCACGGAGTGAAAGGCCATCGTAGACCTAATATGTTCAGGCAAGCTACCTCAACATTAGAACCAAAATTAGAACCCAGAATTCTAGAAGCTTACGGCGGTGGTCCATATGATGGAGCACGCAACGATGACGTTTATAGTAGAGTACCAGCTAATCCAAGCGCAACACTGCCACCATTGAATAGCGAAGACTCATGGGACATTCGTGAGAAACCAAGGGACCCTTGGGACACAACTATCATACCTGAAACCGAACCAGAACATACCCCTGAAAAAATAGAACCGGAAGAAGATATGACAGAGGTTCCACCATCGTTTTGGGGAAGACTTGGTCACAAAATAACCAATACTTTTGATAAAGCCAAAGAAAAAGCCAGGGGTATCTTTGGCTAGGCTTTTCAACTTGCTCAACTGATTCTTGTGCAGCCTTGCTTATAAATATAAATAGTGTGCATGTCTCTTGTTCTTCGTATAGAAGCGAAAATGTGATTGTGATTTACAGGTTGAGAATATATGGATTTAGTATTATCAAACGCCATTACTATAATATTGTAGTGTATCTCCGTTTGCCTATTTAAATAAAATATTAAGTTTTGTAATAGGTTTCTTGGGAATTGCCACCTATCAACAATTGTTCTATTTATTATATTATTATGAATAGAACTGTACGTTATTCAAAAACTCCTCTGAATACTGTAAAATTATATTGTTGAAACATTCCTGTTTGATGAATTGCATATTAATTTGTATATAGTATTATACTTATGCAAAGTAGAAAAACTGAATATTGTACTTACCTCCGGAAGACTCTTGAAAAACCTCACGAAACTGTTTTGACTCGGAGGATCTGTAACAGAGATTAAAATTTAAATACCACTCTTTTAGAACAGAGAACAAAGTTGTGTTTGATGAGAACAAAAGAACGTCGAACTAACCCATGCTAAACTGTTGATTAGGTTGCACTGCCATTTTGATGATTCAAAAGATTGAATCTGCTTTTGAAGAATAAAACACACGATAAATAGATTTCGATCGCAATAATAAATTAGTTTCTTAAACACGTTCCAAACAACTTTGTCGTGAACACAGCACAATGTGGCATTCAACGCGTTCCCGCAAAAACTGATTCTGCCATGAATTCGATGACTATTAGAGAGGCACTTCAGCATGCGTTTAGCGCATGATTTTTTCATTGCGAAGTTCGCTCTAGTCGCGTTATATCGAAAACCGAAATTCAATCCGCACGGGAATTTGAATCAAGTATGGACGAGCGGGAATCAGTTATGCGCTATTGGTAACTGCGTATTTTCCTTGAGTAAATAAGGACAAAGAATAGGTTGCGAGATTTGCCGCGCAAATGTCGATAGGTGCATAAAGAAAAGAGCGTTGAAAATAAGTAGACCCGTAACAGCGTAGCAGGAACACCAGAAATCAAGGAGGAACTGTTCTTCACTTTATGGTAAAACATAGAGGAATTCGGTATTTTTATTCACATTCGTACGAAAAACTTCTGACTTCAATAAGAAAATAATTGCTTTTAGAATTGGTTCGTGAATCAAAGCATGGGATACATATAGACATGGCACCTGGGTTACAATTTTCATAAACAATCTTTATTGAAGAATATCGCAGTAGTCAGTCTTCCTCCGTAGAAGGAAGATGGAGAAAGTCAGTCAGGGTATAAAAAGTTTTATTTACAACCATTTTCTACTAGTCTACCAACAGCAAATAATTACTCCCGAATAGAAATATTGCTATTCCATTAATGTGTTACGTTTGAAAATACTGTTGAACATCAGATTTCTCTAGAAGAGGGTCACTATTATTTAGCAAAGCAGTTCGTAATTTGTCCTCGGTCGAGGACATCTGCTCTTTCAGTTTAGCTATTTTTTCATCCAATTCTTTTGTCTTATTGGACACTTTAGGAACATTGCTCTTTTTCTCACAAAGTGTGATTAATGGTTCAAATTCCTTCCAGTTAATAACGTCCTGCGAAACGCTTTGATTAATTTGATTAATTTTACGCTTTTTGATTCTAAGTTCGCTAGTACTGTCATTTTCTTTATCACACTCCAAGTGCCAAAACTCTTCGTTAGTGAGCTGATATTCCGCAAAGGTATTCGATTTGAACCACCATGGTAAAATTCGAAAATTTTTCACGTGACAAGGATTGTAAATGGCTTTCAAATCTTTGTCGACTTGTCTTATCTTTACATTCATTATATACAGTAGTATCTCAACGAAACTCGAGATACTGAAAGTGCCGGATGTGAGGAATAAATTACTAAACAAACTAGAATATAATGCACTACTATCGTAATTGGGTAAAGCTTCTTGAGAGTATGTGATAATACATTGCCGCAGTTCCTCGCCATCACTAATAGGCCACGGGTATCTGTAATAAATTACGCGATTTACTAAACTACACAAAGTACTCAAACAAAATCATAAACGATAACTTACTTCCACGGCGGTAATGTAAGTCTGGACATAGACTTTTCTATCTCCGCCTTATATTCCTCTCGATTCAAAGCGCCGCCAAAGTATTCATAACTACACGGTAAAGTGTGTTGAGTATTGAGGAATGATTTCAGTTCCGGTGCGAATTGGGTGTGCATGTATGACTTCGGATCTAGTAGGACATCCGTCAGATGGGACACTGCTTCGTTGTGTAGCTTTACGATAAAGATCGGGTCTTTCAAAGCGTGCCATAACTTCATGTGAAATGGACAGTCATTGAATATTCTATAAAGGACGAAAGAGAAATTTAACATTCGTTCTCTTAAGCAATATTACGTTGATGTTTTAAAGTGACTTACCTCAGCCATAATTCTTGCGTTAAACACAAATGGAGAACATCACGTAGATAGTTTACTTCCAAGGGTTGTGGGTTTAATTTATTTGCAGACAACCATAGCACCGCGCTTTGCGTCAAGTTTAGGATTGTTTTCTCATTAAAATATTTCTCAAACATTACCATATACTTGGATAAGCATCCGGTTTCAACTAAAATTTCTAACTCTGGTACAATGGCTTTATTCAATGCGTCTAAATCACCATCACCTAGAGCGACGAAAATGAGCGGCGTCGGCATTGTTTCATGCCTCGATAAAATAGTCTTTGTTAAACGTTTGGTAACATGCATCATATCTTCCGATGCAGATGCAACGAAAAGGAAGGCATCTGTTCCAATTAAATCATAATTATGGATGAATCCTTCGAAGTGTTTAATGCACATATGTAGAGATTCGAATTGATTTGGCCGATATACTTTCAGTATAGGGTTTGCCGTATAATCGTCTGGATTTAGATATTTGTTCATAATTTTCTTATACTGTCGTAAGATTGGTTCTTCACGCAAATTCGGCCAGGATATCACTAATTTGCAATAAAAATGAAGCCTTGCATCAGTGTCAAGTGATTTCATATTCTCTTTCATTCCCTTGTAAGCGATTACTTCTATCGGTGCCAAAGGTTCTGCATGGCATTTTTTAAGCTGGGATTCTGGTGATGGTTTCCCCATATTTCGAATTACAGTGTCCTGCTCTTTTGAATACAATAATTGCGCACAAACGCCTATGGGATATTTTTGTACCCATACTGGTGTAGAGTCTAACGCTTCCCTTTGCCGTTTTCTTTTATGTGCATGTCGTTTCCATGTATTTAAGTACTTTAATACAACCTTGTTTTTGGCTTTCATTCTCATTTCGTACAGTTTCTTTTCATTAGCGAGTTCTTCCTTTAGAACGCCGCCACAAAATTCGGCTGCGACCATATCTATGATTTCACTAGCACACTGTTCGCTATATATATTGTATTCTTCTAGTCTATCAATTTCTTCTCGTACAATGCTCGAACATATTGTATCTACAATTTCCTTTTGTAGATTGTCTAATAAATCTTTTGTGTCCTTATTTATTTGTTGTACTCTCTTCCTGTCTTCTTTTACCCTGTCCTCTGCCCTCTTTGCAACCTTAGCTGCTACATCGTGCTTAGTAGATAGAATTAAACTCTGAATGCTTTGTACCACTTTAGGCTTGTATCCATCGCTACTTGTTGTGCTTTTAAATTGAGCTGTAGTTTGTGTAACTGACGAAGTACTACCGAATATCGTGGATGGCGTGGAAGTCCATGCGAAGATGTTTTTCTGTATCGCGCCAGAGAATATACTTTTGCTTGTAGCAGGTGTGAATGCAGATGTGGACTGTTTACTGTGCGACGATGTGAAGACTTTGGGCGTAGTGGTAGAGTCTTTCGTCGATGCGTGTGCCATAGAAAATATATTTGCTTGAGTAGCATTTGTAGATATACTAGTTTGCGTTTGTACAAGGAAAGTTGACGGCTTTGTATCAACCTGCTTTTCCGTAGTCTGTTTTAATAACTGACTTGGTTCTGATTTACTAGTCGGTGGCTGCACCGATGCAGCAGCTGCGAACGAAAACGTTGTTTCTGGCTTACTAATGGTAGCTATGCTTGTAGGTGTTTCTGTAGTAGTAACTGGTGCAAATACGCGACTCGGTTTACTGGAGGGTAAAGTTTCTGGTTTATAATATTCCTTTTCAGGATATGCTGGAGCTCTAGGCATGCTTTGTATCTCCTTATATTGCTCGTATTCCATAGTAGACGTGTGTGTGTTATTAATCTGGTCCTCGGCATTGATGGCTTCAGAGAGTAAAAATCCTTTGGAATCAAAGCTGCAGTGGGGCTTGTGATATTTATATGTTCTTTCCGGCATCTCACAGCCAGCGATGCATTGTCCCATTGTTAGATTTCTGGATACTCTTTTATATTCTATTAGATTGCATGCTCTGCTCTGCTTGATGTTCAAGATAGGCATACTGAAGTTCTGTCTATTCAAGAGTACATGTAACTCGTCTCTCGACACATTCAGGCCTAGTTGCTCGCAAAAGTTGATTGCCTCATTCTCGTCCTCGAAACCTAAGATGTGTATCAGCTCATACAAAGGAAATGCGGTCGATGTAGTTCTACAGTATGCCTTCACCATTACCGATAATGCTTTCAATCGCACTTGATCGAAATATCGGAGCAAAATGCAAGCATTTAAGTATGTTGTCTTTTCGACTAGTTTGAAAAATTTACAGTAATTGTTCGACTCAAGTGCCTTGTAAACTTCCAAAGCAAATTGAACTTTGGGCGATTTTTGAATGCTCTCGGGCAATCTCTGCAATTCCCATACGAAACTTCCGCTGTTCAAGTTTAGTAAAACAATATACGCCCGAAATTCGGGTTCATTTCTGCAATTTATACCTTTCTGTCTTAAATCGTGGTACATATACTTTAGGGATTGCAAACATTTTGTTAAATTGTCAGAATTGATCTTCTTGTCAAACACAGATGCATCCTCTGCCCCAAGTCTTTCTGAGCATACTATGTGAAATCTAGCACATTGTTCGACTAGTTGGACACTCTCAGTGCAGCATAATTCCTGCTGTGTTATGTCCTTTCTAATTCCTCTGGTTCTGTCCCACAAGAAATGATACCATTCTCCTAAATTTGTTCCCGGCTGATCGCACAGATCTACTATTTCATGCAGCAAATAGCTCATAGTCATTTTTAGGGATCTCACTGGCCTAAGATCATGTGGCATTGGTTCTTCTTGATCAGCCGATGATCTAGAGTATTGTTTCACGGCTATACTGTGATTTATTCTGTACTCATTACTTTCTAACTCGTACACTGCCACTTGCCTCTTTGCTTCTCTCATTAATCTTTCCTTCTCAGGGCACATATCAGGGCAAGTGCCACTTGTTACTTTAGCTGTTGCAAGGGAGTGTGATTTCACCTGCTTCAGCCTCATTAATCGATCTCTAGCTTCTAACACTTTGTATTTATCTTCCGAAGTAAGAGCAGCCTGTTGAATTATGCTTTGCAGTTCTTCAGCAGGAGCATTTGGCAGCAAATAAGATATCTGGCTATCCTGTTTGAGTTTTTCAGATTTTGTAGCTGCTTTTTCTGTCTTTTGCGCCGCTTTGCTGGCTGCTCCTTTTCCTTGTTGAGTTTTTTTTCTCTTTGGTGTAACCGTTTCCTTTACTTCTGTGTTTTCAGAAACATTGTATTCTTGACCGATCATTGCTGCTAACTCGTACTTTACTTCATCATCATCCGACTTGAGGTGGGCGGTAATATTCTTTTGCGCGTCTTTCTTCTTTGCTGGAGATTTCGGCTCTATGAGGGTCTTGGTCCATACTACGTCAAACCTCTCTCCCATGTATTCACCAGCATCACTGTACGCGACTGAAGCTTCCTGCTTTGTTACATATGCAACAGTAATAATCTTTTTTTTTGGCCTAATTGTAATTTTAAGAATATTGCCGAAGCTTGCAAAGTATTCCTTTGCTGATTGTTTGTTAATCAGTGCCTTTGGCACACTTACACATGTAATGCAATTCTCCACATTGGCCTTTACGGATCGGAGACGAGTGTTCTTTTTTAAATCTTCAGTCATCGCTGTCTCCTTTAATGCTTGAGCGAATACATTGATAGTAGGCTTGTAAAGGGTTCTGCTAATTTTTGGCTTGAACTGCCGTTCAGTTTCAGCCGCCTGCGAGCCACTATCACCTTGATCGTTCTGTTCTTCAATCGCCATCGGTGATGCAAAAGTAAACGTGGGTTTCTGATTGAAAGCCGTGTCAAATACTTTATTAAAACTTTGTGTTGGATTCGAAAGCTTCGGTGAAAGTGGATGAACGCTGGGCGGTGAGAATGTAAATGCCTTTGTTATTGGAGGGTCCACTGTGGAGTCCTCCATCTCCATCGTATCTTCTGAATTCATTCTTATAATTTTATCAAATTTTACTTGTCCGAACAACAATTCCTTGATGAACCGCCGCACTCTCCGTGCATCAGAAAACTCTACACCGCCAAAACAAGCTGCACCAACACCAAAAGTTAGAAAATATACGATGGGAAACTCACCAAGTACAGTTCAACTTCCATTTGGCGAGTTTCCATAAGGGCGCTCGATTATTCAGTCAGGATTTTGTAGAATTTACTCGATGAAATGCTCAATTAATAATAGATATTATCAAAAGTTCATTAAAACTTCCAAGAAGAGGCATTGCCGAATTATTTATAGAATCAATTTCCCAAAACTGGTGAACGACTTTTCTCGCTCGTAGCGCCACCACCTTCAGCTGATTTCAGTGTGCGTCCATGTTATTGGGACGAATGGCGCAAAAACGTAGGCGCACGGCATTATTGTTGAAGCTGAGGTTTACAAGACGATAACTTTGCCAATGAGTGTTACACACGCATGAGTAGATAAGTGTATTTAGTGATTACGCTTAAATCTTGCATATCCATTCTGCGACTTGTTCCAACTCCTACAACAAACATGTAGAACTGGTGTAAGAACATCGGGACAGGTTACCCTTGTGGATATTGTTTCTCCCGTTGTGTCGATCGTAACACGAAGGATTACGTTGTAAATCGAATAAGAACAGGGTCTTGAAATGGTATCCAGCAGTAGTCCAGGCAGCAGCGACGAGAGCCGGCAGGAAAAGCGCAAGAAGAGGAAAAAGAAGCGAGAAAGCAGCCCTAACCCAGAGCGGAGAGTCAGCAGGAAGGAAGAGAACAGCAAAAGTAGGAATTACAGAGGCAACAGAGATAACAGAGAAACATATAAATCAGGTAGAGATTTCCGACGAGAGAACAATAATTCCTACGGCGAAAGATCGCAACGAGATCGAGACAGGGATCATCGGGAAAGGCGGGATCACTATAGAAAAGAGGATGAGAGACAGCAAGAGGATAAAAGACGACACGAAAGATCGCCATTGAGAAGAGAGGAAACACGTCCCACACATCGTGAATATGACGACAGAAATAGAAGAAACAGAGAGGGCAATGAATATAACAGAAGGAGAGATGATTTCAACAGACAAAAGAAATCCAGCTTCGACGATGCCAGGATGAAGAAAGAGCCTTCTCCGGAATGGGGAAAGCCTGGTGCTAAAACAGAGGCTAAGCAGAAGTCACAGGAGAAAGACAAGCCGAACTTTGAGCTGTCAGGCAAGCTGACGGAAGATACTAATACTGTCAATGGAGTAATAATTAAATATGCCGAGCCGTCCGATGCTAGAAAGCCCAAACGAAGATGGAGACTATATCCATTTAAGGGTGAAAAGGCATTGCCTACTTTATACATACACAGGCAATCGGCGTATCTAATGGGAAGAGACAGAAAAATTGCTGATATCCCATTGGATCATCCGTCGTGCTCGAAGCAACACGCAGCTTTGCAATATAGGCTGGTGTCTTATCAGAAAGAGGGTGGTGCCGAGGGCAGGAGGATCAGACCGTATTTAATAGACTTAGAATCCGCGAATGGCACATTTGTAAATAATGTAAAATTGGAACCGAGGAGGTATCACGAACTGCTCGAGAGAGATGTGATCAAATTTGGATTTAGCTCTAGGGAATATGTTTTGTTACATGAGCATAGTAAAGATGACTCGCTAGACGATGATGTACCCCTTACTACCACGGCAACATAGGTAGTTTATGTTTCATTTCATTGTACAATATTCACGGTGTTGTTTCGAACATGTGTTAACTTAAACAGGGGATACTTTTTGTTGCAGAATTATTAGGTCATGGACCGCATCATTTCTCCAATTAGAAGAGTCAGTATTCCGATCTCTAATGATAAGGCGAATTTTCTAATTAGAACACCCTATTTCCACAAGAATTCCTAAATCTAGGAAATGCCAGTCCCACATTAATTAAAATTATATCAAGCATATAAGCTTGCAACTGCGGAATTTTCCTATGTCGTGTAAATTCCTCTGATGAATGTAAGTGTAATAAATCGTTTTGAACTACAGTAACAGGACTTCTTCATCCATATGTAGTACTCTTCTTCGTTCTAAGAAAGGAATGTATCAGGATTTAGGAATGTTTAAAATAATCTGATTTAATTTTTAAAAAATCGTGTCTATGTCACAATATTCATAATAACAAGATATCTGAAAAACCACGAAGTATTCATAATTATTCACTGTTTTATTCGGTGCTCGATACAAGGCAACAATCTGTTATTAAGTCTGGTCAGTAGTCATAAACATCCTTAGCAATGAGTGTGTCATCTTATTAAACTGTTATGTACAGGAGGGGTGGCGGTATTGTCAATCTTAGAAATTAGGGGATCTTCAAGGAACTGACGATATGTATTTAAAATAGTGCATCAGCATGTGCTTAGACAGGAAGACAAGTGGTACATTAGGAAGTCAAGAGATTCTTCCATTTCCTTCTTCAACTTTACCTTCAAAGTTCTCTGTATGAACATCCAAAGAATTAACCCATCTTTATCTAATTGGCTCACCTTTCTTATATACAAAATTGGACAAACTAATTGGTTCTTTCTTTAATCTAGATCGAGTACCTTTCATCAGGCCCGGTAATACTTTCTACAGGTCTTACGATAGAAAAATAGCGTTCGACATAAATCGATGGAGAGTTCAATCTCCTGATAAATCTTTTATCTCACAGATCAGTCGAGTCGTGCGTGATATATATACTTAGTGTCTTCATTTATCAGGCATCCTTGTAGTCTTATACTCGTAGGCGTTCGATAGAAAATAGTTCATATACAATGGCGCGCGGCTAAATGTACATAGAAAACTTAACAAATCCTTAGACGCTACGGGGGGGGTGGTGGGGTGGCGAACGAGGCGCTCTCTTACAAGTTATAGTCTCATCCTATATGAAATTTGTACAATGTTCTTCAATAAATACGTCTCTCCGCGATATAACAATTGTAAAGTGACATTCTTAACGCTACTCTCGTCTCCTCTCTCGATAGACTACGTTTTAGTCACTTAGTCTCTTAATCGCTTACATAGGAAAAATGCCCAGACTCGTTTCTTCGCGTTCACCTGCCATTGGCGAAACAGACTGCGAGTATAAAAAATCTGATTATGTACAATAAACATGGCAGTTTAAAGCTATCGGTACTCTTTCGTCAAGCGCCGTCTCCTAGTTTGTATTATTCGTGTGCGACTTAGGAGCCGTTTACTCGAACGGGAGTGTCGGTGTTGATGTTGGTATATGTGACGGTATTGCTGCTATCGTCGACCACAGGAGTTTGTCGCAGGAGATTCAGCAAGGCACTGTTTATCACGAGCGGAATGTTAGCTTTGCCATTCTGTAGATTAGAATGGATCCTCTGTATCTTTGGCAAAGTGCTTTTTGTTAGACTCGTGTCGTTCACCATGGATTCGCCAGTTAGGCTGATTTTTGGTGGTAAAACATTCTGCGAGCTTATTAAGGACGAACTTGGTCTCGTTGGAGGTGCCAGGCTCAAATTTGAGCTCAGAGAACTCGAGCTCCTTCCTTCTAGACTCGCTTCCGAGCCACGACCGTCACTGCTTTTCTGATACTTTCGATGATCGTTCAATGATGTGAAAGAATCCCTCTTTAAAATAGCTTTTAGAGCTGGATTCGCCAATCTAGAACTATCCAGAGTATTGCACTTCTCGCTCATACTGGTAATGGAAGCCCTTTTCCGTTCTGGAAGATTTAGACTCGTCACTGATGATCTTTTCTCGTACTTCTTGCCGAGGAATCCTCTGTCATCTAATAATAATGACTCCTTTCGATCCTGAACCGCCTCCGATTGTCCGCTATCCTTTTGATCCGTGTTCGGTTTATTACCGTTCGACAGATTCTGATCGGATATATGAATCGATCGGGGAACTTCGTATCCACTGACAGGGTTTTCCCGGAGAATGATTTCCTCATTATCAGCTAATAGTTCCAGGTATTTTGGGATTTCGCCTGAATGCTGGATCAGACCATTTTGGGAGTTCTGCAGGAACGGCTGCATATCTCGACTGCCTTCGGAACTGCTCGATTTGCACGAATTCCCTAAACAAGAGAAACAATATTCTTTTAATACTGTATTTCCCTCGAACCTTGGATTAATCTTGATCTAGAATCATTGGCGCACTCGAATTAGTAAGTCGATAATATTTTATATAAATGCATTTATCATGAAAAGAATTATGACAATAATTAAACAAAGAAGCTGTGGATAATTGAAGACCTTTTTAATCGCATATTCCTTAAGTGCGTCAATGTAATTCCTGTTTTTCTTTATGAAAGATCGTATGGATAAATGATCCAGCGACAGAGAGTCAGAGGGGTGGACAGCATAAAAGATCGAGAAAGGTGTGATATGTTCGGCATAGGACCTACCTGAATTATAATTCTGAATCTCGTCAGCAAAGTAAGCCATGTTAGACACGCCTGCAAGCATGAGCCATGCGATGATCAATTACGTGTTCAAGCAATCGTGGTTAAAATTTTGTTGTCGCACCAGCGGTAGCAATAGTAGTGATAGTAGTAGTAGTAGTAGTAGTAGTACATTGAAACACATATTTGTGAATGACAAATAAACAGAGAGAAAGAAGTGCTCGTGGACGTATGAAATTAATAAGAACAAACTTAATTTTTACATGAAATATGCCAAAGAATTACTACCCATGTATGTTAATAAGTAATAACAAACAATCGAATCGACAAAGCGATTGTAATGTTAGCAGAGGCTTATTTGATCCACGAAACTTCACACAAACATTTTTTCCTTTGTTTTATAAAGGATATTTCAGGAGCGATTGCAGTTGCATAGAATTCCATGCGAGAATGCAAGAAATCTGAGCATTAATTAAACGGGCAATCAAAAGTACACTCACCACGACGATTCAGGTAATGACCAGCATCAACTGGTCGCAAAGTAGCGTCTTCTATATTACTCCTGAGCGTTACTATGTTTTCCAGACAAGCTTTGAAACTTGGCCTGGCATCTGCTGCACTCCAACAATGCAACATCAACTTATGCAGAGCCGGTGGACAATTGAGGGGTTTCGGTAGTCGACCACCGGCACGAACATGCCGTAATACTTCGATATTAGTCCTGGCAGGATAGGGTTGTTGCCCGAGGGATGTAATCTCCCACATTAACACTCCAAATGCCCATACATCGCTCTGGGATGTGAAAACACCGTCGACTAATGACTCCGGAGCCATCCAACGAACTGGCAGAAGGCCTTCGCCTTCCTGTAATAATTTCGAGTTAGAAATAACTATAATTCTAGAGTGAATAGAGTTTTACTTTGTACATAGAATAAATTAAATTTCTGATATATTATTATTGTATTAACTCTTTTGGAAAGGTTTGACACACATACCTTGCGATAATAGTCGTTTTTGTAGATGTCCCTGGCCAATCCAAAGTCGCCGATCTTCACTACCCGATTTTCTCGATCCCTGGCAGATACTAAGCAATTTCTGCATGCTAAATCTCTATGCACAAAGTGCAATTCTTCGAGGTAACGACAACCTCTCGCTACATCCTCGCACATCGCTAATAGGTCCTGGAGACGCAGAGCATGTGAATCGGTGGGTTGCAAGGATCGACTTACACGTAGGTAACTCAGTAAATCTCCGGCTTCCATCAATTCCAGTACGAGTAAAGGCGGATCGGTGTCGAGACAAACGCCGAGAAGCCTAAGAACGTGCTTATGACGAAAATGGCTCATCAATCTCGCCTCCTGGAGGAACTCAGTTTTCTCTTGGGCGGATGCACCCTTCCGGAGAGTTTTTATCGCAACTGGAGTTACACCTGGTCCTTCCAAATCCTTTGCATTCCCTTGAAATACCTTTGCAGAAGAACATAAATTATTACTTCAACAGATTCTTTAATAATATATAGTTTTATACTTTGCTTGTTTATTACAGATTAATAATCGAAAAGTGGTGTAATCATTTGAGTAATAATAGTACCTCGCCGAATGCCCCTCTTCCAAGGAACTTTGCCAGAGTAATTTGATCTCTACGAATTTTTGGCAGTGCGGAATCATCTTGATCATTCTGTAAAGTAGACGCGTACAAGGCGTTGGACTGAACAAAGTTTCCACGTGGTATTTCCCGAAGGGTTGCTAGTTCTACGTCGGTTACAATCGGTGGTAGTACTGCCTTTTTGTCTTCCTTGCGCTGTCTATATACTGTTAATCGAAAGATGCCATTACTTACTTCATTAATTCTAATAATCATTGACTTATTAATAAACATTACACTTACGGCAGAGGAAATAACAGAAGCAAACCACCATAATGGTTATTACAGGCACACTCAAACCCAATATTAATCCAAGATGTTGTGGTGTTGCTAATACGCCACTTGTTGTTTCCGATAGATCGACAATCGAACTCAATCTACTCCACGCACCGAATCCATAAGCATTTCTCGCTTGGACACGGAAGCGAAATCTTCCATCCATGTCCCCACTGATGATCCAATAGCTATCCGTACCGTTGTAGTACAAACTCCAGTGACCGCTCTTCAAGTATTCCTCCTCGTCAACGTTCTCATCGATTGGTAGTCCTTCCAGGCGGTACAACGTAATTTGCGAACCATGAGCCTGCGCTGGTTCCCAATTTAATTGGTACACAGCATTTCGAACTTTAGTTACCGCCGGCATTCCTGGTGCACTAGGAACGTCGCCTGTGGAATGAAAAATTGTTTTTTATTCATTTTGTAATTTTCAATAAAAGAGTATTAAATTAGTCGTATATATAATTTGTAATATGTTTACTAAGAATGTAA
The DNA here is from genome assembly GCA_910593735.2 of Ectemnius lituratus. NCBI lineage: Eukaryota > Metazoa > Arthropoda > Insecta > Hymenoptera > Crabronidae > Ectemnius > Ectemnius lituratus. The sequence goes on along the minus strand of OU343044.1, from coordinate 5,033,061 downwards.
AATAACTTACCAAGAGTTTGGAAAGTGAATCTCGCATCAGCGGGCCATACAAAGTCTTTATTATAATTCGGGTATCTTAATAGCAATCGAAACTTATACAAAGTTCGTGGTTGCAAACTTGTTATAGAATAATTAACTCGTTCGTTTTGCACCACAGGATCATCAGCTATTTGCCAATTTTCAACAGCAACGTCTTTATACTGCAGCATATATTCAATGGTCAAGTTGATACTTGGTACCCAAGACACATTGAGTCCATTAACACTGACACCCGCTAGAGTCAAGTTATTCGGCTTGGGATACATCCTCACTACTTTCCCAGGACTCTCACTAAAAACGTCATTGTAATAAGCCGGATACGCACGAACGTAAACTAAATATTCCTGTCCAGGCAACAAGGGTTGCAACATGGTAAAGAATTTCCCATCACGAGTTGTTTCCGTGTCTTTTATTAATTGTTCGCCTTTCTGTCGAACACCATTAACTAATTTCACTGATCTCCAATGTACTTCATAGGTGACAGCAGCGGCATTAAGGATCTTTGGCGGCATCCAATAAACAGCAGCTAACATAGGTGTGAGAGCTTCGACGGTGACGTTTTCAGGAGCTGTTGGTGTACCTGGTCCTGTTCTTAATATAATTCCTGAGCCGAATTCGAGACTCATAGATTCTTGGTCAGCGTAGTAGTTGCTAAGTGCTAATCTTATCATATACTCTGTGAAGGGTTTCAAGTCCTTGATTTCGAATTCTTTATCATAGGTCTGCAATTCCGTTCGTTCGGAGTCTTCGCACATATTCGGGTCATTTTCCAAACATTGAGACACGTAGATCGTGTAGAGAGTTGTTGGGAGATTGTAAGCATTACAACCGAATTGTGGAACAGCTGGTGGAAGTTTAATAGTAATACTGTGTGCCGTTCTTTCGATTTCCTCGACGGTATAAGAAACTTGATGTGGCACCAAACAGTTCGCTGTAGGATAAGGTTGCAAAGCTCCACCAAGAGCTTTTATATTCCGGATATTTTGCATATGATAATTCTGGATCATACTATCGTTGGGATTCTTCTTGTTTATCATGTAGATTCGATCACCAGCCATGTCGGACCAATAAATGTTCATTTTGTCGACTGTTAAGGAAATTGGCGGCAAACCCCTGTTAACACCAGGACTGGCGATCATGTTGCAGGAACGTCCATTGAGTTCGGTAAAAAGCAAGTGGCCTTCCAAGGAAACCCAGTACATGACTGGCTTCTCGGAGTTTGAATTATCGATCGTCATCACAGGGGTGACAAAAGGTCGATATGGGCAGGAATAGTCACCGAATTGATCGAAGAAACGCCTTGCTTCTTTTCCGTTTAGATCCGAGTGCATAATCACTGCACGATCTTTTCGTCCTATTTCCACCCAGTACATTAATCTGTATAAATCAAATATTACTATTATTGAGAGACATGTTATCATTTATTAAGGACTATAATATTTTATTTAGACTTGAATTAATTTCTGAAATTAATAATAAAGGGATATATTAAGGGTGAATATTTACCCTGTCGAAGGCACAACATTCAAATGAAGAATTGGATTAGTAGAAGCAAAAATTCGTTCGAAGTTAACAATCCCAGCTTGCCAGGTTGTTAGATCCAATTTCATTATTTGCCCACCAGTATCACGGTAACTGGTTTCAGCCCAATACAAATTCCTTGATACCCAATCAACAGTGATGCTTCCAGCGGTATTGTTTAATGTTAGAATTTTTGTAGCATTTCTGCCATTTAATTCCGCCGTTACTAACTCTTGCATATCGTTTATCCAGTATATTTTGCTCTCAGCAGCCAAATAGGATACTTCCAATGCGACATGTCCGGTGATAGGATAATTCTGTTTCAAATCCAAGTCCGTCGCTTCGACGGCGTCCAATGTGGCGACGAGTAATTGTGGCACTGGATTCTCATAGAGAGTCGAGACATTTATTACATCGGTGTATGGACCAGCACCGACACTAGTGTGAGCACGAACTTGAAAGTAATACGTTGTATTTGCCATTAAACTATGCACTACATGTTGCTCGTGGTCCATCGTGATGAGACTGTCATCGCAGATCTGAATCTCCACATGATTCTCGACGAACCAACACTGCACTGTAAATCCTATCAAATACCCATTTGTAAATTGTGGTAACTCCCACCTGTTTAAGAAATTAAAGTAATAAGTTAAAAACTTATATTCAATCAAATTTAATAGTAATATAATTTCTACTTCTGTTTTATACAGTTTTATTGTCATTATTACCTGAAGATGATAATTATGTCGAGTATCTCTGACAAAGGTTCTTTATGAAACTGAACGAAAGCTCTTGGTTTAATTGGCTGACTTGGCACACTTTGCGGTGATCTTAGACTCTTTCTTGTATGATGAGCAGTTTCCCAATACGTGAAAGCTTTTACAGTCACGTCCAATAATGAATAAGGTAAAATCTGTTCGGAATTATTGTACGCTATCGATGTTTCCGTAGTAATTTCCGGATTGGAATTAGTGTTGATGTAATCAGCGAATTTCACTTCGTAGAAAACTGTGCCATAGTTGATATTTTCTACAGGATCCCAAGAGATGTTGAAGTTCCTCCAAGTTCCTTCTACTCGGATGCTCTCGAGACTCACAGCGTTTGGTAAAACGACCACAGTTTCAGAGGTCAAGTTTCTTGGATATTGGTGGAGTGCTGGGTCCATCACAGCAACCATGTATAAACCGGATAAAGTAATCCCATTTATAATAGCAGTATTTTGGCCAGAAAGATCGCCTATCACGGCGTTTCGATCATCTTGTAGCCATAGAAGATGCTCCGAGAAGTAGCATAAAGGGCCCTGCATATTCGGATGCTGTAAAGCTGAAACCTGATATGAAAAATGGTATTTATAATAGTGAATGTACTGTAAATTAATAATCTAGTATTATTGCAATAGGTTTTAATTAAATATTGAAGTGAAGAAAGTTCGTACGAAGTTTATCATGTAATACTTTTATTTTATAATGTAGAATCATATTAAATACCTTCTCAGGCACTATTTTGTGGCTCATAGGAATCCTCTCTGATGTTGGCGCTCTATATACGATGCTTCCACTCTCGTAACTTCGGACTATCCAATAGACATATCTATTTTCTGTGTCTAGGGTGAGTCCCATGACTTGCTTGCCATTAAAAATCTCGTCGGAATGGTAATAACGTCGATCTTGACCATTTAATCGAGCGACCTCGACCGCATGGCCCGTTGACCAATACAGATAAGCCTCCAAAGAGTCGATCATTAGTTCCTTAACAATCGCCAAGATCGACATGGGTTCTTGTTGAGAGCCGTTTAAATTCGCTCTGGTTATCTTTAAAATAATAACAAATTCGATTTAATAATTGTACATCAATTATTACTACTAATAATTTAAACAAGCTTTAAAACAAAAATTCGTACAATTTGTTGTTTAGGATTAGCCCAGTAGAGTTTTTTCGAGATCCAATCGACGGCGACACTGCCAACCGAGTGAATGTTCATCTTGGTTTTTTGATGACTTGTGATATTATAACGATAAAGAACGGAATTGTTGCCAACGATGTAAAGGACATCCTTGTACCAACTGACATCAACAATGTGGTACTCGCAATCGGCTTCCTTGAGACTCGCCTTGTACACAAGGGTGTCTATGTTCTCCCCTGTAACATCGCTCTTCAACAAACCCTCATTCGCCGACCATAAGATCGAAGCGTGAGATCCATCTCTGTAAATACAATTCCCATAAAAAATCAATTAATTATACGAATCCTTTGAACTCGAAAAATTTTACTTAAAAAATAAACAGGCGAGTGAAATTTCTTTAGAGTTCTTTTAATACAATAAACAAAGTTTATTGAAGGATTTACCGTAGAGTTCGACCACGAAATTCGGTGGACCATGGTCCTCTACCAGCACTGGTGTAAGCAGCAGCTTTTATTGAATACTCTGATTTCTCTCGAAGATCGTGCACTGTGTGAGAGGAGCCACCGATGTCCTTTTGATGAATTGATTCGCCAGTCGATTCGTCCTTGATCTCGAGTTCGTAGGACCAATTTTGCCAGGCTCCTTTGCCTTGGCCGCCCAACAAATGCGGTGCTTGCCAGGAGACTTTCGCTCGCTCTGCTCCTAGGACAGCTTGCACTCCTGTTGGAGGATTCACCGGTACAGGAACCGGTTGACTCGCATCCATAAGAACATTAACACTGACAAAAGATCCATCGGATCTGTGAATAGAAATTAATACAGTAATTAATAGTTTGATTAGTTTTATAAATCCAATTTTATATATTTAATAAAAGAATATCGCACCGATCAGGATACGCGTTGTGGAAATATCTGTTCTGCCCGGAATGATAACCCTCTGTTAATACTTCTTCTCCGTTTGTCCAATAGAATAAGCCATTTGCCATTGCGAGAGACACGACGTTCTTGAATTTTGGCTGCTGCGTGTTAGCACGAAGATTAAGGACTTCTCGACCATCGAGTGATACGGAAATCACTGTATTCTGTGTATGATGAGGCACCAACAGACGGAAACTTGTGTGGTCCACCGTGAAAGCTCCCAAATGTGGGTCTTCGAGTATCAGGTACGGTTGAACCTAGTAATATCATACAATATAATTTTATTTATTTACATTTTATTTATCATAATAAGATTATATAATTTATTCTATAATTTCTCTGGAAATTACCTCATGTTTCACTCCGTTACTAATATCGGCGAGGTCGAGGCGATACAAGCCACCCCTGGTTACCCAAAACAGGTATCCATTATAAGGATCGACCTCAATATGAGAAGGTCTAGTAAGAAAACCAGCCATAGCAACAGTCAAACCTCTTCCATCCAAATTACATCTAGCAATTTGCCATACTGTCGTGGCATGTTTCACTTCACCCAACACGTAAAGATGAAGGTTCAACCAATCAACTGACAGACTTAAAGGTTTAAAGTTGGCTTGTTTAGGACTCAATATAACCGATGGTTCCGATGGTTCAATGATCGAGGTTTTATACACATATCCCATGGAATCTGACACGAATAATTGAGCGGATGCAACATGTATGGCAACTCCACGAATTGTACTTGTTGTTTGATAAACAACGCTTGGTTCATCCAACATATCCGCACCCTGTTTCATTACAACATGTTCGCCACCGAGAATAAGTATCGGCTGCTGAGTATCTTTCACTGAAACGTAAAGTAAGATTAATAAAGACGATGATTTTTTATGGGACTTTTTTCATGTGTTTTATTTTTTATTTATAGTTTAATACCAGCTGGTTCCGGAGTGGTTGAAATGTAGATGACCGCAGGTGGTCCTTCACCAACCCCATTCCTCATAGTGACGCTCACCGAATAGTTTTTATTTGGCTCGAGATTTTGGAACATGTAATGATCGGTGTTCTCTGACGCTGGGATGTCCTAATAATATTATAAACAGTGTTACATGGATTGTGGGAAGAACTATCCCTTCGATACCCTTGTTAGATTGGCGAAAGGGGAAGAACGCCATGCCAGAAACGTTTCTCGTGGGTGGTCTGGTTCGAACAAGTCTTTGGCGTGGTTAAAAGGATTCGATGGATCAATCATAATATACAATTCAATATTCCACAAGCATAAGCAACATAAATCAAGACAAGCATTCAGTGCATTCGTATTAGTCAGCGGTAGATATTTTTGATCATTTGTATGCAAGGATATTTTCACCCAAGGAAGAGGAACCTTGTCGAACCAGTCCGGCTATTTTATGGTTGTTTCTAGTTTACAATAGTTAAGAACAATAGCAAAAGCGTACTCTCTTCACTAGGAAATTGCAAGAGATGACTAAAAATCAATTGAGAGATTTGCGTAGAAAGAAAGAAAAAGTAGCAGCGAGAGCAAAGTAGAACTTGATCGACAGTAGTGCTTAAGTGGTAATAGTTGTATGTCGACAATAAACAAGCGATATTTCAAGAGCGATAGACTATGAATGACATATAAAGTGGGTTGTAGAAGTAAATCGGTATCGTCGGCTTGGCAGAAGTGCACTTGATTTTGGGTTCTGGCGTGGCGTGGTACCTTAAGCTGGGAGTGATCAGCCCCTTGCAGACGCAGGACATAGGACAAAAGTGGCCCGTTCGGGAACGGGCCTGGTTCCCATGAGACAGACACGCGGCAACTGTCTACTGCCGCAGCTCGTACAATTACCGGTGCTGAAGTTGGCAAACCAGCTGCCAAAGTACGTATCACCACGCTTGGCGCGGACACAATTGCCTCGGGATTATGCTGCGATGACTTGAGAAGCAGTGCGACGCGGAACTGTAATTTAAGAGGAAAATTGTAACTTTTTTCATTGTTTTACATATTTTGTGATTAATCCTTTGCATTTATTTGAATTTTCATGATGATTTTGCAGACTTTGTATGTTCGTTTGTTAAATTAGACATTTTTGAATGTTTAAAATAATCTGCGTCACAATGCATAGGGTTAGATCTTTTTCATCACATACCCTGTACTTGGTGTACGGTTGCAAATTCTCCACAAGAATCTGATCATCTTTTCCCCAGGATTGATTCCTACAATACTGCCAGGTTTCCGCAAGTTCTTCGTATCTCCATTGCACCAGATATGAAATACCACCCCCTCGTCTCTCGAAATCAACCCCTTTCCATTCGAGTCTCAAGGAAGTTGCAGTGAGAGAATCAGCAACAAGTGCGGGTGATGAAGGAACGCCAATTTCCGCTAATAAAAAACAGGATATTAATTAATATAATTCATAATTACGATCATTCTACAAGCTGTAAATGAAAATTGCGAGCCAGGCGGCGGTGAGAAACCGAACAATACACGATCGGTACGTGTTGGAAGCGAGAGGAGTTGGAGAGCAGACGCTCTAACCGCATTCCCATTCTTATTGTATCTCTGATCGACGTTAGAGACAGAAACCGATCCAGTTAATTATAGGCGCGTGCCAAATGAACAAGGATTCAAAGGACTACCAGGCAGTCCTGGATGATCTCAAGACAAGTTTCTACGAACGCTGGAAAGAAAAACGTTGCGAGAATGCAAAACTCGAGGACTTCGAGAGGTTCAGGACACTGGGAACAGGAGCATTCGGACGAGTGATGTTAGTGAAACATAAAACCAATTCAACATTCTACGCTATGAAAATCCTTGACAAGAGCAAACTCGTCAAAACAAGGCAAGTGGACCACACAATCAACGAGAAGAGGATCCTTCAGTGTATTAGTTTCCCTTTCGTCGTCTTCATGGAATTCTTTTTCATGGACAACTCGTACGTTTACATGGTTCTGCCGTATATAAACGGTGGAGAAATGTTCACCCATTTGAGACGAATGGGTAAATTCGACGAAGCTCTTTCAAGATTCTACGCAGCTCAAGTCGCCCTGGCATTGGAATATTTGCATCATTGTAGCCTCGTTTACAGGGATTTAAAACCTGAGAATATTCTCATACAGAGCACCGGATATATCAGAGTCACAGACTTTGGATTCTGCAAGATGATCAACGGCAGAACTTGGACTCTTTGCGGTACACCCGAATACTTGGCACCGGAAGTGATCCTGTCGAAAGGATACGGAAAGTCGGTGGATTGGTGGAGTTTTGGTATTCTCATCTACGAAATGAACGCGGGTTATCCGCCCTTCTACGCACAGGATCCAATGAAGATCTATGAGAAGATCGTCGCAGGGAAATATAAATTTGCTCATCATTTCGGCGAGGAACTCAGAGATATTCTGAAGAATATCCTGCAAGTTGATTTAACAAGACGTTATGGGAATTTAAAAGGTGGTAGCACTGATATAAAAGGACACAAATGGTTCCAATCGACTGATTGGAATCAAATTTATCATCAAAAAGTTCAGCCGAGTTTTATCCCGAAATGTAATAGTCCTGGAGATACTAGTAATTTTGATCATTATGATGAGGAACCGCATAAAGTTGCTTCGACTGATCGGTATGTGAAGGAGTTCGCCAATTTCTGAATCGATCGTTGATATTTCGATACGTTCGCACAGTTGTAAAGAGATATAGAACTTTCAGTTGGCAGATATTCGTTTAATCGAGTTGACAGTGCTAACTCTCCAGTGGTTTGGACTACCTTTCAATTGCTGGAAGTAGCGGTTGAGCGCATCGTGGCAGCCGAGGACGCAGTAGAGCTCCTTTGGTGGTAGAAGTTCCTGCGTACCGTTCTGTAAATGTAAGAAGTTGTTACTTTGTAGCTTTGTAAGGAACTAGTTATACAACAATGCGATCGAATAATTCGCTGAGATAATAAAGACGATTGTAAAGCAAGCACGTATTATTTCAAGAAGGATGAAAAGATGTACAATTTAAGAAAAGAAAATCTAAAAAACCATTATGATTTCGTTAATAATTAAATCAAATATTTACAAAATATACTTTATACATATAAATACACAATAATTAAAAAAAGAATTCATAAATGATTTTCCCAAAGTAAATTTTCTTACAAGTAGAATTTAGAAATACTTTTCTTTCATCAAGGCTTTTATAATTCTTTTAAGAAAGAAACGGATAAAGTTCCAACAAGTTAATGATATAATCATCTACGTACGCAGACTGATTGGCAGCTCGTGTCCAGCGCTTGCTGCCAAGCCTCGCAACCCTTGGTGCACTGAAAGCAGAGAAAAGAGCATTGAGCATTATGCATTTCGATCTGAAACGACAATGATCCATTTCGACACACGTGTTACGTGTGCCGCGCGTATCTCCAACTATCATCTTAACGCAACGGCAGAAAACAACGGAGACCTGTAATTGACTCATATGTGCCTTCAAGGATAGCGGCTGCAATATGTGGATCGCGTAATGCCGACATCATTGAAGGGATTGCTGTGTGTGGCACGATGAGGTATTTTTAAGAGCACATGTACGTGCATGAATGCAAACGTATGTGCACGTGGAAGACGTGGCACGTGCCTCAAGTGAACGCCCACGTTCATAAAGGAACAAGAACGAACGAGCGAGTTGTTCTTCTTCTTCCGTGGCCGTGCATGGATTTGCGAAGCCGAAGTTTAACGCATTAACTTTCTGAAGTGGAGGATGTGGGCATTTGCCGGCGACAACAGCCACTACGAACGCCCTTGCGATGGATTATCGCCAAGCACGCAATGATTTGTCCTTGGTTTTTTGCTTGTTTTTAATTTTTATAGAGTTTTTTAATTTTATTTTATGATAGTTATTATTTTTGATGATTGTAAGTGGAATAATTTATTGAAAATTCTGTTCTAAGTAGTCTTGGATTATAGAATTACTATTTATGTCTTCGTGGCATACTTTCAGTCGTCACTGTAAAGTTAAAGAATCCAGAAGGATCTGTGTCAGGCTGCAATTGAGAAAAGCTAACATCCGGAAGGACGTACATGGTAGCAATCGAAAGAACATAAATATACAAGAGTGATTTGGCGAACTCGAGAGTTTCAAGTACAGCTTTCTAACAAGGTTTTCCTTCAGACTAGTATTTCTACTCGGATGTTATAATTATTGTTTCATTCATCTTATGAGTGATTTATATTTTCCTGAGTATTAGGATTCATATTATCATGTTTCTAAATCTGAGATTCCTTTCTATTCCTTATACGATAATTCCTTGGCGATTGTTCTGCATGGCACATGATATGCACTTGATCGCAAACGTAAATCAGAGTGGCCCATTGTTTGGCGCAGCTGCGCTCTGCGCATAGTAAAGTGTCTATTCCGATGACATATTCCGCGATACAAGAGAGCCATTTACCAATTGTCCGAGAGTGATCGGCACTCCTGGCCTCGCTCGAGAGGCGCCGCACATAAATGATGCGCCTAGCACTCGATTCACCCGGCATTTCGGGATAATAGGCAAATTGCACTGCTCGAGAGAAAGAGCCAAGCATCTCGAAAATAATAGTTTTGCTGATGCTACTCTAGTTGTTTAAGTTCGATATCAATCTGTTTAATTAATACACTTGAAACTTCAGGTTTCTCTTATTCGTGGAATTAATGATTCAGAATTTGTTAAGAATAAGATTATTGTGAGATGTCTTAAAGAGTATTTTCATTGCAACTTTTCTTTAGGATCAAGACGATGTCATGTCATAGTTCACCAAATTGCGTGATTAGTAAAGAAAAATGTCTGAAAAATCCTGTCGAATAACTTACAAACGTAGACATTTAAAAATGAGGAAAATCATGTTTTTTCCAAAGTATTATCGTTTTCTTTAGGATCAAGACGATGTCATGTCAAAGTTCACCAAATTGCGTGATTAGTAAAGAAAAATATATGAAAAATCCTGTCGAATAACTTACAAACGTAGTCATTTAAAAATGAGAGAAGTCATGTATTTTCCAAAGTATTATCGTTTTCATTAGAAACGAGACGAAGTCATGTCAAAGTTAACCAGGTTGGAGCCTGTAATGGCAAGGGTCGTGTCAGAGTTCCCTGTTAAGTTTCCAGTTTACATTTCTCACACTCGATGTACCACAATCGCATTTACTACGTAACGTACGTTGCTCTCGTATTTATGTGTTATTGTATGGTAGTGTTCGAGGGTATCTCATAGGTCAGGTCGCCTGAAAAGCGCAAGAAAATACCTCGATCCGATAAAGCTTAGCAACAATCATTGCAAAGTTTCGCATCAGATCAGTGGCTACCATCAACCATCCATGCATGGAATAAGCTTCTTAAGAAAATCCATATTTTCATCGAACCAGTCAAATGACCGTCATCAACGTCAATAATTCATCCGACTAATGTTTACTCGTCGGGTGAGAACAATTTGTTTATGCAGGCGTGTCGGCCAAGACTTTTCCGCATCGCAGCTCGGTGTCGGCGCTTATCGCCGGAAAAATGGTGCGCGTGTCGGGAAAAAGAGCGATTGCGAATTTATCGCTTCGGGAAAGTAAATGACGTTTCGATCGGGGCTTGTTCCGATAAAGCATGTATCAATGCGTACATTAGACCGAGATGGAATTGGAACCATTTCATGATTTACTAACTAAATTCCAGTTGATTTAACACTGGTCCGGATTATTTTATTCACCACTTTTTCATTTAATACAACTTTGAAACTACAATATAAATCATTCTGTATTTTCCCTGAAAATCTCTTTCGATTGTTCCAAAAGTTGTGTAAAGATTCATTTAGAAATAACCCGTTCTATATCAATTATTCTAACAGACACATAACACCCGTTAATTAATTCTCCAGTAAAACAAGAGCAATAATTCTCACTTACACAACAATAAGCATTTATAAAGTGTCCAGTTTTACTGTAGGGTCATCTACCGGAATTCGTAGCGGCTCGTTGCAGGCCCTTATTTTTTAAGGGCCATGATCAAGCTCTTTTAAACAGAGGGTTGACAAAACTATCGGAGACGTTGGAAAATGGCTGGAGAACGGGTGCGCGCGCTCAGTAGAAGCATGCCGGTTCTCTCTCGTGTGCCGGCTAATTTCTCACTTCCTCATTAAAAGCTCCACACGGCGCATTATGGCATGGCAGGCTGGGATGGCCTGTGTCAGGCCCTCGCTCTCCACTCGACTCCCCGCAGATCGTAGATCTTCATCCTACCACGGATGAGGATCTATCCGTTCTCTCCTCATTTTGCTTTAACCCCATTTGCTCTCCTCCACCTCCACTCGGCCACTCTTGACAGAGTAATTCGCTCTATGCTTCAAATTGGAAGAGATTCCTCTGGATTTCTTGCTCCTCTATGATTCTTCCTAGAGAACGTTTATGTACTCGGTTTAGAGTAGAAATCTTGAAAGTAATGATTTAGTATAATTATTGTATATTTGATTGAGAGTTTGAATAGGTCGATGTTTATATTATTTGGGAGTTTGTAAGTTTGTGTAAATAAGATCTTTTAAGATTGTAGAGTTTCTTTAATTATTACAGATTTAAGAAAGTTGATGTAAAGAATTAGAAAGTTTGAAAGCATTAAAAGAAAGTTAGGACAGTACAGTTTTGTATGAACAGTCACTGTGTTTAGATGGTATCAAGAGTCAGTGTACATCATTGACTTTGTCCCCATTATCCCATAGCAATTTCTGTACATCCACTTATCCAAGGACATAAACGTGTATCTTCATTCAGGAATCTGTATCCTGTGTTTTTCGAGTGTCCGTAACATGAAAGCCAGTAGCAATGACTTTCTCTATTTACGCCGAAAGACAGCTTCTGATACTTAGTCGTTCAGGGCCATTTGGAGTGCTGACATTCGTCCTTGCCTGCTTTCTCTGCCGGTGGTCCTGCCACTTTAGAAATGGCATCCCACCATGTCCTGTGGTGAGGAACATGGTCCAGTGGGACCTTTCTTTTCTGAATTACGTTATCTACATTTTTAACTATCTGAATAGTCTGTTAAAATAAAATAGTAATAAAATACAATAGTATAACACAGTTCGATATTACAAAATTCAGATAAAGTGATTTAGATAAGAAAAGTTCTACTAGATTTTCTTTTATGGGACAGAACAGGATTCCAAAATTTATCATTCACTACTGTCTTTCTTTCAATTTAACCAATAAATAATTTGTAATACTGGAATTAAACCTGAAAACAGTCGAATTTAAACAGGCTTGCTTGAATTGCTTCTGCAAAGTTTGCCAATTAGGGTTGCTATACGTAACGTTTAACGTTCCAGGCAAAAGTGGAGCATCTTCCCCGTAGATCGCGTCGGCCTTTATAGGCTTTATGGCCACGTTGGCCGTTATTCGCTCGCGTTACTCGAACGTACCAAGCGTGAAACGAGCTGCGAGGGAGGAAATCGTGCACGATTCACGTGGCGAGCATCGGAATTCTCGGTTCTTTCCGGTAACGCCGCCCACTGGCACGCAAACCCTTTTTATAAGTTTATTCGGAACACGACCATGTAATTATCTTGGAATCAACCAGTATTTTTACCCAATTTAACAGAGAACAGTTTTAGCATGTTTATTAATGTCTGTTATTTGTGTTATTGTTTGTATAAACTGATAGATAATTGTTACGAGTTCTATTTTACGTTTTTAATATGTGTCACATATTATAAGTGTATAATTTAATAAATAATAAATCTACCATTCCTTTTGAAATTTTGAAGTTACTTTTAGAACATTCTGTGCAAGCAATAAACACTGCAATATTTCATTGTTTGTAGTTTGTATGAATCATAATGCTGTGGTAGGGAGAAAATCGTATTAAAAACGATTCTGCTGTCTTGGAGTTTATCATGAACACAGACAAATAGATCATTGTTGTTCTTTATATTAATAGGGATGATCGAATGACACGTTGGGTAATGCTGACATTGCTCATTCTGTGACAAACGCATCGCTTTGTACTTATTACACAATTCTTTACAAGCACAGATCTTTTTCTTATACAATTTTTTTTCTTTTACAATTCTTTAGAAACACAGTTATTTTTCTTATACAGTTCTGTTACTGTTTTATAGTGAAATAGTGTACAATACTGTATCCTGTTTGCCAGACACACTCTACTGTTTTTATGGGAAGAAGGCACGTGCGAGAGGAGTCAGCAAAGGATATGCATCCTCGTGGCAGAGCGCGCGTGTCCGTCGTCATTTAATGATGGTCCTCCTCTTTTTTTCGTCGCCGGGCTACAGGAACGAGACGCGGTAATTAAGTGTATCGGTGGTAGCCCTTTTGTCCCTTCGCCAGCGCTAATTGCAGTCCTCGTTTCCTTGCCTGGAGACACGCGTTGCTGGATATCCTTCCGGCCTCCCTCCGGGGGTCCTTTCGCTTTTCGGACAACGCACGAGTGTTTATGACTCTCCACTCTTTTCCTTATTTCCTGTACACTGCGCCTTAATCGAGGCGATGATTCTTGAATGAGTTCAGTTCTTTTGCTAGGATTCTAAGCTTTTGAATATTTTAAGTTTGATTTAAGTTTAATTCAGGCGACTAATTTAATATTAATTTTGATTTAGCTTTATGAATGAAAACATTAACAAATATTTTCAAGATCTACACAAGATTTTTCTGTCCAATTCAACACATTTACATTCCACTAATATTCAGGTATCCAAAGAATTCAATGATTCATCACCGAACTTATAATTATACTCGCAGCCTTATTACACGCAACCAGCCACAGAAAACGAGGTCGGAAGTGCCAATTCAAGCAAGTACATTACAAGCGTTGCTCGCGCACGTTTAAAGTTCTCCATCAGGACCAACCATGTCAATTTCCCGCTTTCCCAGTCGGATTTCCGGAACGGGGTAAAAAGTGGTGGAAAAAAAAAGTAGCGTGTACGAAAGGGTGGCGGAAAGGGCGGCGCGTCGGCATGCTGGAGAGCAGCGAATCCGGAGTCGCACGGCAATTTGGCGACATCCGGTCGAGTCCGCACTTGTACGCGATCCAATTTAAAGCGGCGAACGAAGCCGTATGAACCAACCGGACCCATTCTTTCATTCGGACGCGCCTAATGCTGTGTACACACGTCCACCCATTCATCGGGCGAACCTGTATTACCAAAGAGAGAGAGAAAGAGAGAGTGGTGGAGACTTTGTTTTTATTTGCCGTTTACCGTCGTTGCGAGCCAGTGAACGTTCTCCCTGGGGATGACGAGCGGAAGTACCGTCATTGTGCCCTACGGGGGAGCGAGCCGGCCTCCCTTTATTTTCGTCTCCGACGATCGAGCACGTTATTAACGATCGGTGATGCGAGCGAGAACGAACCTCGAGTTCTCTCTCTCTCTCTCTCTCTCTCTCTCTCTCTCTCAACGAATTTGCTTCGAACGAGACCCTAATGCTTGCTATTCAAGCCTCAGATTTCGTTGAGAACTTCCTAAGGCTGATGCTCTTCTACTAGTTACTTCCGGTATGAAAGGGTGTGAAGTAGAAGTGTGTTAATGTAGGGTTTAATGTTGAGTTTAAATTTTGATATTTGAATAGAAAAATTTGAAGAATATTTTATATATTATGTTTGAGACTTACTTGGTCGATTCTGCATCTCGCTCCACATCCTACTTCCGAGCTGCTGTCGTCTGTTCGATTCTGTAAGAAAGATACACTATTATTATTATTCTGTGATAATATTAATAGTTATTTCTATCCGTGTTATATTTATCATAGAATTAAAATCAGTTTATGTTCTCACACGATTCCCTTTCGAGTGGATTCAAGTCGATTTGCATTTAATGGTCGACAGGTGAAGAACCAGGACCTTCTTGAATAAACATTTCATTTCGAGGGTCATTTCGCATGAGCCGAGAGCAATTGCCTCCCCAAATTCCCATGGTTGAAACTATTACGCATGGCTTGACACCCTAAGTAACTAAAGTCGAAATTTAAAAGTCACCAGTGTAGAACTACCCTTCGATCTAGTTTGAATTCGAAAGGACATTCAAAAGAATTAGTATTTTCTCGTTTCTTCCATCAGTCTGCCGGACGTACACCTGTGTCCCGGAAGTAGCGTGTAACGTACAGGTGCAGCCAGCGTAACGATGAACGGGTTGCCCCGGAACAATACGGGATAGGGAAGTGGGCAGGGAAGGGGAACGAGCAACAGGTCCATTGAGCCAGCTAACCAAATCGGATGTTCGAATGAACTTAGAAAATTGTAAGGGGGAATTCCTGTTGTGACTTGCAGAATGAATTTTATAGATTATAATGTGTTTTTATAGATTGGGGAAGATTGTGTAACTGGTTTATACACCCTTTTCAAAGGTATACTCTTTTTTCATCGACGTTACAATACTACTGTTTTGTACAAATTTCTACTGTGTTTAGAAAAATGATAATTAATCAGATACAATTTCTATGTACAAAGAAATTTTTATTCTAATATACATTTCATGTAATTACAGTTTCTTTCATTCTTTCTTTGATTCTTTCAGTTCCAAATTTTGACTGGACATTATTAATTAGACTTTTCTCAATTTCTCTATGAATACTTCTTCCTACGATTATTGCAACTCAAAATTTTAATTCTACCACGAATTAATTCGAATTTTCACCATTTTTCTAAGAAACTACATTCCTTGGATCTTTTCTGCTCCAGATTTCAACTGAGCCGATTATTTGGCGATCCAACGGAGGTGTATGCGCTAGATACACCCGTCGGCGGCGTCCAGGGGGTGTCAATTGAACCGGACGAAACAATTTACTATCTTTTAAAGCTGGCAAGCGATTCAATTTATTTTCTGCTGCCCCTTCGAGCTTAACGTAATCGTGCCGTTGCCAGCGTACACCGGCGACATCTTTTTTTTTATCCACTCCAGCTACCCGTTTTACACACATACACACACACACACGCGTAAGTACATGAAGGTGTGTGTATGCGTGTAATGGCGAAGCTTTTATTTTTAACTGCGCCACGGGACCCCAGTGCACCGAGCAATTATTTTGTTCCTCCATTATAGGTCGAGACTCCTCCGATCAATTTAATTCGATCAGCAGGAATGCCTCGTTGTTGCTTATCCCGACGAGTTACGTGCTATCGAAGTAAAAGCGTTGCTGCCGGGTGTATCGACGTCTGCCTATCGTTTGTATGACACCTACCAGACTAAAATAGAACAGTCTCAGTCTTGAGATATCGAAAATAGGTTGCTGTTGTTGTAATTAATTAGTCAGATGCAACTTTTGTACCTTGCAACTTTTACAACTTTTATTTCGCGGGGATGCTAGTAATGGTTTAATTTAAAGAATATTAAATTATGTTTGTTTATTTAATTTGCTATTTAATAGAAATAAATCTAATAATAGATAGTATCTTCAGTGATAATTAGTGTATAATTGGTGCAATAAGGAATTCTGGATTGTATTTATCTAAATTTTAATTAGAATCGCTTTAATTCCAGATTTCAAATTTGACCTAGTTGCTAATTGTGATCATCGTTTAAACAAGGATGTAACATCCAAAGTGGCTGTCATCGAAGGTTCAAAGGAATTAGTGCAATCGAGTTGGCTTAACTCGATCAGAGAGGAACACCGCGCTGCTCATTGTTGTCGAATCGGCGCGGCAACCAGTCAGCTTTCTATCTCGACTGATCGTATCCCGTGCACTAATGTGACTCACGTCAGGCAATGTTTATAAGATGGTGCGTCAAAGTTGTGCCAAGTCGCGGTGAGCAGAATCGTAAGTCGTGCTTATAAACTACCCTTCTGTTATTCATTGTGTTTTTTAAATATGTCTGATTAAAATTAATTGTTTTCCAAATTATGTTAATACATATAATGATTCGATGAAAAGTCATGTGTCAAGTTAGTCGTTTTTGATTATTTTATAATTATCACATTGAACATTATTACATCCAAATGAAATCAAATATAATTCTATAACAGATTTTACTTTTTATCACTGGAATTCTATTCAATCCATACAATCTGCAGATTTACTATCATAATAAAAGATCGTATCTTTTCACATCTTTGTCGCAGCATCCCAGTAATGTCGCAGCCATGTTTTTGCTTGCTAGGGAGAAGATGATAGAACAGTGGAAGTGCAGCAGCACTTCGCTGATAAATCGACTGCACAGGGAGAAACAGTAGCCAGTGTTTTCCCGACAATCGGCTGCCACGGTGATCCATCAATTTTACGATGACTTTTTGCCGCGCTTCCCTCGCGCTCAGAGAGAAACACACACACACCGCCATTCGTTTAACTTTGCACCCGATTAATCAATCCGCCTCGGAACTCTGCACAGTCTGTAATCGAGTACGTGTGCGACACTTTGGAACGTCCCTTCTAGTCGACTAGTTCGCACGGGAATTTCGTTTCCAGGATAGTCATTGATTCCTATCGATCGATTTTTATTGTTCTCTCAGGATGTTGTAGTTTAGGATGTTTCAGTTCAGATTTCAGTGGTTTATTATGACTTAGTAGTAATTTGTAGTTTATTATGTAGTTTATTACGTAGTTTATTATGTTGATGTTTGTGCTAATAGACAATATTTGAACTGTGAATTTGGAATTCATGTTTACTGTATGATTTATATTAACAATTATCTGTCTTTATTTTTAAATGTCTTTATTTTTCTAGTATCTTTAGGTGTTATAGCAGTGATTTTATTCGAATTCTTTTATGACAGCTCGAATGGAATTAAATTGATTCTCTCGAATGCTGAGGTTGAAGTAGTTATGAAAATTTAGACGTGTTTGACACTAATTACAGTGCGCACGGTTCCTCGAAAAGGCAGTTGATTCCCACACAACTCCCTTTCGGAAGTCATCGACTTTCCTAATTTCAACTTCCGTCCAATCAATCTAAACCCGTCCCATTCCAAAGTGGTGTTGGCGAAGGAAAAAGTGAAGAAGTCCACCTGTTAAAGTGCCGCTTTATATCCTGCCAAGGATAATCGTCTAATGCGTATCTGCCTGTCCTTCCGCACGTCCTTCCGTCATGTTCAACGTCTTCGTCATGCTTCAGAGCGTTCGCCAACTGCTGCACTTTATCCCCAACCTGATGTAATTCCGGGTAGAAGCAATAATGACTTGTTCCTGGCACTCGAAGCCCGTCAGATAAATTCGTTTCACTTTTAATTTAATAATTATTGAAAGAGGAATTTTCTTTTAGTATTTTTAACTCGACACAATTAGTTAAACTGCTCTGAGTGCAAATTCGAACTCTCGTGCAATTTCCAATTATAATTTATTTATAGATTTAAATTTCTGTTAAATATGTTTTACATTTTACGTATAATATATATTATATTACATATACAATGCTCATGATATAATATACATATTTGCCAATGGACTGCAATACTTTATTAACAAATTCAATTTAATTTAATACAAATACATGTCTATTAAAAACAGTCAATTAAAAACCTTGTACACAAAAGACACGAAAACCACGATGGAGACCTTGATATACCCCTTAAGAAAGATCTCCTGAATTTGATATGCATCACGAAATAATACGTCTGTCATAAGGAGGCCTTTGACTCTCAGCGGTTACAGGTAGTGTCTGCAGCCAGTTTGCCGGTTTGCCGGGCATTTTCAAGTTGAAGGTTGAGGGTATCAGGTTTTTCGTGGAGCGCAGCCTCCTCGCTCGCACGGTGTTGAGTGTACACCGGACGCTGTCCACTCGCTTGGAACATCTACCTTTTGAAAGTCTGCCGTTTACCTTTGCCAAACAGCCCGCTTTGTCCGACCTTTCGCCTTCTTTCTATTTTGCTGTTGTTTCTGGTGCTAGTTTTTGTGATTTCTATGAGACTTAGTTTTAAAATATCGAAAGTAGGATGCTTTCGTAATAATTAGTTATTTTGTGTAACTTTTAATTTTATAGTATTTTCTATACATAATTTTGAAGATTTTTAGTATATCTAATAATAAATTTTGTAATAGTTAATATATATTTAATGGAATGAAACATTGTTAATCATAGCACTGTTAAACTGAACTTAATTTTTTTTAACTCTGACCTTTGTTTTTGTTAAATAGACATTTTAATTCAACCGATCACCTATTTCTTATTATTTTGTAATTATTGTTTCGATGCTTAGATCAGAGCGGATTCTCCTGCGCGGGCATCGCTTGCACTCGCTGGTACCAATCGCGCCAATTATTCTCGTGTTACGTACGCGGTGAATTGAAAAGATGCACATCACCTCGCGTGGCCGAGTTGCCATCATTAATGTACCGGCGGCGGTGCACGAAACACAAGATGATTTTTCGTAAGAGTATCGTACTACATCCGGGTGCGCCTGTTGCGCTGACACGCTTATTGCTTAACTAATTAATTGTTAGAAGCTTAGTAGACACTTGTCGTACGAGAATAATTTCTACAAATGATTCTTGACTTTGTTACATATGACAAATTATATAATTTTTCTAAATACTTCCTTCATTCTTTTTTCTAATTTTTACTAATTTCATTCGATTATTTTCATTATAGAATTTTAATTTCAATTTGAACGTGGTGCTTTAACGAATGCTTTTTCTCACACTACTTGAACCGGAATAAGTATTAAGATCGCAGTGCCAATTAAAAAGAAGTGAGCAACAGTCCATCGGCATGCATGTGTGTTAGTATTCACGCGCTTTAATTGATCTGACGTCACGAAAGGCTGGGTTCCCAGGATTTGTTTACGCTCGCAAATTAAACTGGCGCCTGGGAACTCGGTGAAGTTCATGCATCGACTAGAAAATCATTCGATGAATAGGAATCCACTCATTCCAAACCAGCATGTTTCAAAAAAGAATTACTGAAATACGATGATATCGCAATAAAGTAGTTTGAAAAAACGATGACCATGAAAGAATGATTCGCCACGGAACGATGATGACAGATGACCATTTGGGGGAAGTGGCCATCCGAAAAGCGAGATTTTTATTTGGTCGTAGCTGTGTCGTCCTGTGTAATGGATCACCCACTTTATTTGTCGTGGGAGAAGGCCTATTTATCCCACCTTTTTCGAGACAGAGTCAGAGAAAGAACATAGGCGAGAAGGGAGAAAGACGGAGAAAGACTTGGATTCACAGAGGCAAGCTGGATATGTGGGCACACCCGTATGAAACGTCTCGCCAGACACATTAATGGCCATGTAGGGGTCGAATCAAACTGTCTAACTTCGAGAATGACCACTTCTACTCCGAGAATGGCAGACGCTCGTTCTTGATCCATGGTGTGATAAGGATTATTCGATTAATATTGTCGAGAGTCACGGTCAGTAGTTCTGTTAATATTAGATTTACCAAACAAGCATAATGACTGGAATATTTTGTTGTAAATACTAGTTTTTGGAAGATTTTGTTTTCTATAATACTCTTAGCTTTTATTGTGATGTATATACAACTAATTTATTATTGTAATATATATACAATTATATGTAAAAAAGTCTTAGATTTAAGTCAACTTAAATTCATCACTGATACAAAAACAAAAACCTCGGAAACAACAATTGAGAACCAACTCGATTTTCCCAGAGAACACATGAAAGCGTTTGGCAAGGGTTATCCGATGCGTCAATAACGAGAAATCACCTAGGCGAATTTCGCACGATTATCGATGCACTTTTGCGAGAGAAGAACCCGTAGCAAGTCAGAGAGTGGAGCGTTGTAGGTGAGAGAGGATGTGGCTGACAGGAAGTTCATTGTGTGTACGGCTACAGATATAGAGTTGCATGTCCAGCCTTGCGATCCTGCGGATTCCACGCTACCTTCCACGTAGTTGTGAGTACGTCGACAGTCACACACACATATGTTTATCGGAGCACACAGTAACGCGGAACTCTCGACTTTGTAAATCGCCATGTGCGAGGATTCGAATCCTTAGAGGGCGCATTGACGAAGCTGGCGCTCGCATTACACCCTCGCAAACTTGATGGAAAATGTGGGTTAATGGGGAACTGCCTTGATATTCGTGGAGCAAACGTTTTACCTTCGGTTTGATAGAGTTTTTATAGAAAAAAGTTATAGTATTGAGATTTATTAAGTTCTTTATCATGTAAGGGTTGCTATTTGTAGATTTGTAGTATTAGAGTTAGATGGATTTCTAGAGTTTATCTTCAGAAAACTTGTAAATTTCTCCGCTGATATATTCCTCATCAATTTTAAATAATTCATGCTCTAATTATTATATAATTAACTTCTTCAAACTCCCTTTCAGAGAGATTTAATAGAATCGCAGTGATTAAAGTCAATTTTCAAATGATTAACATTCAAATTAAATCTATTTCAATGGAATGCAATTATTTCGACTTTCCTAGTCTTACATATTCCTATTTTAAGTTCATTTTAATTCCTAAGTTTGCCACGTTCCAATGACTCCTGGCGCAGGTGGAAGTACATTCGCACCGACGTTCCTAATTACCGTGAATTCCGCAGGTTTAACGTGCATGTCGGATGAATGTTAAAGCATTGCGTGTCAGGGTACGATAAATACTAGTTTTACAGTATCGCAGTACCGTTTGACTTATCGAAGACTAAATGTATCGGAGATTAGAGCGGAAGAGGAGTTGCGAGACGAACGGTCTCTCTTGACTGGCCCGGAGATGTTGGAGTCGAAGGAAGAGTAGAAAAATGAGGCTGCCAATGGCTATGCAAGTTTACTAAGGTCATCCTAAGCATCACCCCAAGATACGATAAGCATCCGATACACTCGGTACAACATACTGTTTAGTAAATAAGGCCGGCGCCTCCCTGTGCTACATATGAAGTAAAGAACTTCATCTTTGCTCGCACCAAACATTTTTCGCCCTCGAAAGGAAGACGTCAATCCACTTCTTTACTTCACCTTGTTCTATGATAATTTAGAACTAAATTTATGCCACTCAGTTATCGAATTATTCTAATTAATCCACTTGTTAGAATATCATTTTGGGGATCAAAATAAAAATTAGGGGTTGGTACTTTATTTGTATGTGATTGAGTAAATTGTAAAAAATAAGGTTTCTTTCATTTATAGTAATATATTTATTGATTTTAGATATCACTTCAATATTCCACACGTTATTATTTTTGTTTGGCAGGAACTTTATTAGTATCTCAGATGAATGTCAACCCAAAGAGTTTCTTCGAGATGATTTAATGCAGTTTTATGTAGTATTTTGGGATAATGATTTTTTGATTTTTCGATTTTCCATACAGAGGGGATCAACAGTAGTTCCTATCGTGTTTTTGCCCAGTGTATGACCCTCGTAATCAGTGGGCACGTTGTGATCGGGGTAATCCCGTTATCTCGATATTCTTCTCGGCCCTATCTTCATTTTTTCCTGCCGCTTTCGAAAGAGACGCGAGTGGAGCTTTAAATCATCGAGAGGGGCTTTCGATCGCCGGGGAATCTGTGTAAGAGATAAGGCGGCAAGGGTTGTGCACTGGTCCACGTGCTTTCTTTTATCGGAGTGCCATGGGATAATTGAAACGTCAGTTTTCATGATGCTCGTTCGACTCTACCGATGACCGAGCGCAGTATCAGTCGAGATAGATGAGTACTTTGGAAGGGATTGATATTAATCTCAGGGAAATAGCTCTCTCAATCATTTGGATCTTTTAAAAAAAGACTTGATTTTATAAATGTTAAAAAATAGAGGAACTATGAAGTAAAATATAAAGTAAAGTATTTAATACAGAAAAGCAACAAATCAGAGATAGTAAATCAATTAAAATCATTAAATACAAGAAACTCTGACACAAAACATGTTTCTTTTTAGTGGACTTCCACCGAATTTCTTGAGAAACGTCTAAGAATAAAATTAATGTCCACTAGAAACTGTCGCGTGTGAACAGCGGTGATCTGAAAAAGCTTTTAATCAGTGCTTGCGACAATTGGCGGCAAGGGAATTGGTACCAATTATCAATTTAACTGTTGGCGAAAGGAGCGCTTAGTAAGTGGGCTTTCTTCCAGGGCGGCTGCCTTGTGTTTCGTTTGTATGCCTTTCAAGGTACTCTTTTTCATCGTTCGCCATTCATTCCATGCGAATGTCTGGCGGAACTAAATTCTAATTGAATTCTACTTTGAATTCCCATGAAATGCGGGATCGTTCTTGGAAGTAATCGTTGGTGATGGCTTTTCAAGAGGAATTCGGTCGGTCTAGGAGAGTTGGATGAAGCCGAAAGTTTTCTGGCGAAGAGAGGCCGATTAGATGCCAGTGTATCCGTGACTCGAGTCCTCTTTCATAGCCGGCAGGCTGTGCTTATGGGCTGCGATGATGCGCCGTCGTGTAGTTAAGTTAATTAATGAATGGTACAGTCGGGATGGAGAGTGGACTTAAATTGATACGTCCTTCGTACGCCGGAGCCATTTTTGTGTCGAGCAAGCCCAACCTCCACACACACACAAATATAAAACTTGACCAATGTTTCTTTTTAAATTTTACTTCAGTCTAAGTATCAGATGTGAAATTCTGGTGTTATTCAATTTTAGATGATAAAACGAAAAACGACAGGGATAATATTTGGGAATTTGGGTCAATCATTTTGTATTAGTTCTACTTTATTATATGATCGATCAAGTGTTTTAATATTCGCAATTCCTGTTGGGTGAAAGAATCTAGTAAAGCATTGATTAATCTGTCAATATCACAGGAATTAGGACTGGGATGAAAGACGATGATTCACAAGGTGAAGATTAGAAGTAAGAAACTAGATGGAGGTTGAAATTTAAATAACAGTCAAAAAACATCAGCATCTTCCACTATTAAACGATATTGGGACTTCAAAAACGAGAAAGAGCGAAGTTTGTCTTGACAATTTGTATTTCTCGAGGATTTCTACACTGCTAAAGCTTGGTTGGCGGCAAACGTTGACCTTTTAGCGGCAGCAGAGACTTATCGATAAAGGCATGAAATTCTCTGCCAATACGATTATTTATTGTCGTAAACAAACGATTGTTATTGAAAGGCACGCACTACGCAGTAGTTGGAACATTCAGGATTTCCTCTAACAGTTTTTCCCCGATGTGGTGAAATTGAAGTTGAGGTAACATCTGCATCCGACGGACGCGCAACATTCAAGTGACATTTATCTGCTGGTCATTAACAGCATAATAACAACTCGTAATACTATTACGAGCGAGGCTCGCACGAGTGAAATTTGATAATAAGTGGGAGTCACGAAATTACGAGTGATAGAAACAATGGCACTCGAGCGAGAAATGCCGAAATCTTGAAGTCATCCAATGGATAATAGTGGAATGTGTGATAGGCGATGAACAGCGTATGAGGATCAGGCAAATAATCTGTCGACTCGTTACGAATATCACGCGTGCATTATCTTAGAAAGTTTCTTTTTCGTTTCTTGGCGAATGATAAATGCCTATTTCGAGAGACCAATTTCCATCTAGTTAATTGGCGGCTCCTCATCACAATTGGGCTTTGATGTTCCAATTCCTATTAGAAGTGTGTCGTTTTTTTAGTGACTTTAAAATTCGCCGATTTATTTGGATGCTTGATAAGCGTTCGTTCGATAAACTTGTAATGAGGAGGAAGTTAAGATGTGCTTTAGTGGACGCTTAATTTTTCTTTTGTCGAAATCATTGCATCAGTATTATTTTGTTTAATGAGTATTGACCTATGTTTACGAACTTGTTAAATCAATATCCAATTATTTTAATAAGTCATTTATTGTAATATAAGGAATTTCGTATTTCAAACTTAAATGAATACACTTTACTTTCGTACAGTTGTTTCTTAATTAATAATTCATTGTTTGCGGAAGTACAAACCTGATTTAAATCGAGGTCGGGGCATTTCGATGCACACTCTTCTTGGAGGCTGGCTGGAGCAGGCCAATCTTCGAGATCCTCTGGCAGGACCGCGGCGACGCTTCCCGCCAAGGCCAACACCATCAAAAACCCACATAATCCCGTTGCTAACATAATCCTCGCGACCCCCCAGATCGATCTTCGCCCTCGATCACTGTCCTCGAGAACCTTCTCGGCGAATTACTTCAACTTCGGTCCATCCTTATCCTCGTCTCCAGTCTGAGCCATACGAAGAAACCAGCGAATCAACCCCCTGCTTTTCCTTAGCACCCAATGCACTCCACATCGATTCTTCAATCCGATTCACCCTTAATGCTTTCTCCAAAAAGGATGTCTTGATTTTAACCAGTCAATTCGAAGAAGTATTCTATTATCACTTGCACTAAATCATTATTTAAATAGTCCGAGTAGATTTCCCTTAATATATTTATCACTCGCCACTTCTAAAGTCTATCAATTTTATATATATTTCACAGTACAGTCAGGGGAAGTTTGGTCCATGTATCACAATAATTATCTCTCAATGTTCCTCAGTACAGGATTAAATTCACCAAGCGTATACTTTAATTGTCCCAGCGTCCAGTTTTATTCCACTTACAAAATTTAGGGGTAGTTTTCTCTGATTCACAGGTTCGATTGATCGTTCACACTGACACAAGAGTTACTAATTCACAAGCACGATTGACAATGACTATATAAAATATCGAAGTATTTCCAAATGATATCCAATCAAACACAAGCCCATTCGAAGGGGTGGTTTTCGTTGAAGAAGAAATATAGAAAAATCACTATTGTTAGCTGTGAGATGGTATTAGTGGATGTCACGAGGCCCAGACTAGCTGGCCAGTGTGTGTCTCGGTGTTTAGTGTGCGGCGAGCATAAGAGCAACTGACTCCGAAACGGCTACCGGCGAGCCAGCTCGTTTCCCCACTCTTCGGGCCACCCTTATCTCCTCGCTGCCAGCTCTTCGCTCCAACGATTCTCCCCCGTTTTCTCCCTGCCACGCACACTCTCACACACACTTGTTGAATCCTGGTGTGTTACTTGCTACGACAGCCACAAGTGGTAGTGGTGCTTTAAGGAAGACGAAAGTCTATTTGGTGCCGGTCGAGTATGAACACTGTGAACGAAAGATCATACACTCACTCCCGACCGACCACTGGTCAATTGGCAGATTGACCTGTTCTTACTATCCTCGTAAACTTTCATTCATATGTTCGCACGTGCCGCATTTAACGACCGCTTCGCTATCATCTTCTTTCGTAGTAAATTCCTGTCATCGATTGCCGAAGATTCATTTATGAACTGTCTTCAATGAGAATTTTAAAGCACTCACCATAAGTTTGTTTAATAATAAGATAATTGATTATATAATATTTTTTGTGTCTTGCATACTTTGTTGAAAATACGAAGTTAGAAATAGTAAAGCACATAGGAAGGATTGACTTTCGAGTTTAGTACTATCTTCTCTCGAATTCTCCGTATTAGGAATGCCAGTCGGATGGGCCAAAGCCAGTTCTAAGCAAATATCCATCCCTATTGACCGTGTAGAGAAGAGAAGGGCTCTTCCTAAAAATTTCTGTACACACCCATCGGTTTTGGCACCTACGCCCTTCCATGAACTTAGTGTTCACCTGTGTGTTTAGAAGGGGTGGCAATGTCAATTTGGTATTACTCTTCACCCTCGTAGTATACTTTCAACCCTTCCGAATTCTCTTCTTCTTCTTATCCGGTTCGACGAAGTAATTGGTGCGATTAAACAAATATCCAGCTGTTCGCCTAATGGTATTCTTAAGAACGGCGAGGCTCAGTACGAGCGGGCACGAAATGATGACTCATTTCGACAGATTAAATCTGCGGAGCAACGCTGGCCTGCTGCTTGGACCACCAGTCGGAGTCGTCGGTATTTGTGGCACACCATTGTGTCAAGCTGCGCTCTTTTCTTCGCCCGAGATGACCGCGATGATGCTGGAAGTCACTGCCTTTCAGACAACCAAGCATATCTCACCGATCAACCGCATCTATGTGTCGTCCACCTACGCGTTTACCTGTTTACCTGTGTGAATCCTAGAATTATTATGGAGTTATCCTCCTCCACATACGGGAGAAGCAATAGAATAGTGAATCCTGCGGGTTGCGTCCTTTCCAATGAAAAATACTCATTTCTTTATCGAAAGTTACACGCAAACATTCTTTTAGACACTTTTCCACCCATTTCTCTTCTCCGTCGGCGAACGCTGCGCTTGAATTCTTTCACTAGGTACGTCAGAGATCTGAAGTACGGAGACAAGTACTATTATCGTCCCGTATCGTGTTTCCCTCGGAATGTCCCTGGAACGATCCACTTTTCCTCCTGTCACGACACCGTAGAGATATTCAGGTATTGAAAATTTAGGGATGCTGTGACAGTAAAGAAATTTTCAAATCCTAAAAAACACACTGGAAGATTCAATAATCTTATAACAAAATTTCATTATAACAACATTCCTTTTCAAGATTCATATTTCACGATAGAACTTAATCCACGCGCATTTAGAACAGACGCATCATTAGGCTCGTGAAGAGTATCATTGCGTGTTGCATTGGAGTGCAAATGGTGAGCGGGAATCGGGCGCGAGGTAAATGTCCGTCTAGTCTAGGTGAATCCGGGAGAGCGCGAATTAAAAGGGGGGATTAAAGAATTAAAGTTGGCCGAGGATCCTAATACATGGCGGATAGAGGAGAAGAAGAAGGGGGAGGAGGAGGAGGAGGAGGAGGAGGAGGCGAATTCAGAGCATGCTGTTATGAAACGATAGCGATCTGTGGCACGTTCAGTTCCAACCTCAATGGCGGTTACAGGTTACCTAGGGCTTCCTGCGGAAATGGCCAATATACTCCTCCGACCTCCAACTCACTCAGTCCACTCGCTCGAGCTCGGATCACTCCTGTTTGGTATACCCCATCCATGCCCATATGATCGCCCTGCAGCGTACTCGACACGTACTCGTTACGGGTCATCATAGTGATCTATGCGCCTACAACAAACGTTACATCCTTAATCTCTCCTAGCCAGATAATCCTACGCTCGTGCGCAACACGCACGAGAAAGTTGTCATTACTCGATGTTATGCACGCACGGAGAACAGTTTAGTCTGATACGATTGGATCCAAGTACCATGAGTGAGACATCGTCATCGGAAGAGTTCAATTCGTGTTAGAACCTTTTAAGATTCGAATTGGAATAATAGTTTTCTAGTTTGTAGAATATAATAGTTAGAGACTACAAATCGCGTGAGAAATCATCTAATAATCTTGATCTATATTAGATTTGTTAATTTTTTGTTCCTCGTCCTTTGGAATTCTATTTTGTATAGTTACGCAGTTAATCATTAGAGGGATACATTATTTATGAACATTCACACATGATCCATGATGCGGAGGATCGATATTATCGCTCTGAGGACCCGCACCTCCCTCGAACTGTAGGGTCAAAGCTCCTACGACCTCGTGACCCTTTCCGAAAGACCCGGGTCACATCGGTACACATTTCCATGTCAGGCAGATAGAGTCTTCATTGTAGTAAAGCTTTTTGAAGCACATGAAGTAGAACGCATAGGTAAATCAGAAATCTCTTAACTTCTACAAAACATTTCGAAGAGGTCCATGAAGATCGAGGACGAAAGAGTGTGGCGCGTTCGAGCGGAGGAAGCTTTTGTCTCGTTGATTCGTAATAAGTGGGGCATAATTCATAGCAAGGCCCTGACGGTGGACGTTTGTTTTGCATGCAAGATAATTGTCGGTTGAAAGGAGGCTCTTTTCACGCGCGAGCTGTCTAGACACCTAGACAAAGACGTAGATAGATAGAGAAGAGAATTACGAGAAAGAGATAGGAAAGATTCATAGGGTGCCCACTCGGCTTTACACGATACACTAACAATTCGGTTCTATTAGGCCAATAAAGTGTATCAAAGGGGAGGAATGCGTCCAGAGTGAAACTGTAAGTGTAATATCGTCTCCGTTTGTGTATTCGTGCTTGTAAGATGCTGCGGGTGGACGTTTCATTCCGCTCGAACGCGAACCGTCAACGATAGTAATTATTATTGTGAATATTTGTTAACTGTAGAAATGCACGTATATTTTCACATAGTAGTTCGAAAGAAGTACTTTCAGTCGATCTTATAAAAGAGAGAAGAGCGAGAAGAGTGTAATAAAAAAATGCATCTGCCACTTTACGATGACCAGCGAGAATCCAGACACATGGTGGTGTCTGAAGGGGCCAGAAGGTTTCCTGGAATGTTTAATGGCTGTTATCTCTATTACGGGAATAGATATCGATACTTTGGCTAGTACTCTTGCTCTCTTGCACTCTCCCCAGCCCTATTGTCTCGCTAATTGAGCGGAAATATCGCCAAGAGGGTTGCAGGGTGGTGTTGGTAAAGTCTTGCACGAGTGCGACTCTTTCTCTTTATCGGGAAAAGAATTCCTTGAAGGACGGAACTCGGGTATCTGAAAAGATGGATTGCTTGGTTATCAGTCAATTTTTATTCCGATAGAAGCAGTTGGCATATCCTTCGGGAGGATGATGTTTAAATCTATATGTATATTGTTACAACGCGCACATACGTATGATTGTTGAAGAACGTCATTGTCATTCGTGGACAGAGTGTGAAAGCATACGATGAACAAAGCTCAATTTCGCCGAGCCTCGCTTTCAATATTGCCGATAAACGGTATCCTTATCGGGAATTAATTACCAGATGATAGCGCTCCCACAGCCACTTCGGCTGGAATACCTTACGCAGCAGTGTTTACCAGTCGATTAATTGACTTTGCTTTTTCGGCCGCGAGATAGGGGTAATCGAAGGTAGGCTTACTACGCCGAAACCACTGAGTAAAGTAAATATAATTTAACAAGAATTAATCAAGTAATTTGATGAGTTAGTCCTAAATAGATAGATACACTTATGATTGCTGTAGAATCTTTGGGATTCTCGATAGAATCAAGATTATTAATTTAACTGTTCTTAAAAACCATTGTTCTACTTTTTCGTATTTTATACCATTATGCAGTCTTCTTTTTAAAAATGAAATGCTGTCAACTGCAGGTGGCGCCACTGCATAAATGTAACGTCCATTAAAAGTTTTGAATCTAGAGCAGGGACTCGTCATCGTATTTCAGTCTCATTTATCACATATATGATTAATTTTATTCATCGTTGAATGCGATCCAGCGATGGAATACTCTATGAAAAACTATCTTTCGGATTCAACACATTATTATTTAAATAACACGCAGTATGTAAAAGGCTTTGGAATAAATAAAGAGAAAACTCATCATGAGAATCCGGCCGGAAGATGGTAGCCGAGTGCGTGTGAGCAATTCAAGATGGAAGCCGGTGACAATAAGAAGGAGGTTGGCCTGGATAAAGGGAAGAAGTCGTACGCCGGGATTCCGGAGGCCGACTTTGTCGTAAGATCATTTTGTAAACGAAACTTCAACGCTTCCAAAAACCATAGAATCAGCAATATTGCACTGGTATCTCGCGTGTAAAAGAAAGTCAAAAGCAGCCGACATTTAGCCGTGTCTTGTTCCTCACGCTGTCGCAACAGAAATCACGAAAAAAATACAAGAATATTCACTGTTTCACAATGATCTAAGTATCCTCTATTAAAGTAGAAGTAGTTCTATCCGCATGCTTGAGAAATCAACCAATTAGGAAAGTCTTTCTCGAGGGATTCAGGGATGACAAGACTTTCCCGCTGAGCAAACCTTATATGGTCACAAAACGAATAGAAAACGCACCGCGATGCAAGGTCGAGATGAGCCTGTTACTGATGGAAATTTGTTTGCTATGAATTGTAGGATGATGTGGACGCTTTCATGGCAAAGCCGGAGAACGACACGGTCGACAAAGTGTTGCGAATGCTCGAGGAGAACCATGGCAAGTACAAGTTCATGGAGTACAACCTCGCCAACAAGAGGAGAAGGTTGAAGGCGCAGATACCGGACTTGGAAAGATCGCTCGAAATGATTAGAAAGCTCCAACAAGAGAAGAACAATAGCAAAGACTTGGAGACGCAATTCCTGCTGTCGGAGCAGGTTTACGCCAAGGCAGTCATACCACCAACCGATAAAGTGTGCCTGTGGCTTGGAGCCAATGTTATGTTAGAGTATACGTTGGACGACGCACAAGATATGCTCACAAAGAACATCGAAGCAGCCAAGAAGAACTTAGGTCACGTCGAGCATGATTTAGACTTTGTTAGGGATCAATTCACTACTACCGAAGTTAACATGGCGCGTATCTATAATTGGGAGATTAAGCGTAGACAGAGTGGCAAAGCTTCATGAAGTATCATCGATTTCCTTTCACGTTTCTATCAATACCGTTCTTACGCGAGAATCGCCTAATGCTCGAGAGGTGCCTATTTTTCGACTACATCTGTACCGCTGTACCCCCAGTGAAGTCTGATCCATCTTTTCACCCTCCTTTGGTCACATTCTCCGCACTGTAGGGTACAACTACTCGCACTATTCAACAATAAAGAGGTCTGTGAATAAACTTGGACGCACTGTCTTTGTGTCGGGTGATTGGGAGGGCTCGAATGTATTTAGGCTATAAGTTAGATACACACCAATTATGTATTTTATTGCAAATACATTTCACTTCCAACTTAATGTACAGTCAGTGTTCTTGATACTCATGTATAGACAGTACAACCACGAACAACAGATGATGAAAATTTCATGGTGATTAAACATACTATTGCTAGAAAAAACTCTTATGCATGTGAGCATTGAATGTAGGTGTAGTGCAACAGACAAGTTACAGCACATACGATATATATCTGATTTATGTTTATTTAGATCTTTTATTAGTTTTTTCAAGCTTCGTACGAACCGTCACCTCAGCTTCGTGTCATATTTATATAGTTAATGATAATGAGTATCAGCAGTCGCGCATAGTCAATTTGTCTTATAAAAAAAAAGGTAGGAATGTTTACCATCTATATGCCATTTGCACATGATCGTAACGTAAATCGAGACTTATCGTTAGCGGAATTTCTCATACGTTCTACTACTTAGTAAATTTATCTTATAGCCTAAGGTATCTTTCCAAGTTGTTTTGGTACATCTATATGTTGTACTATAAGGCACATTGTCGCTCTGACTGTTCCGATAAGTCAGTACCCAGCTGGGACTAGTACGGTAAGTTGTAATCTAAGGCATAGTGGTTTGCTTGTGACGATTACTCCGCTGGAACCACCGCGTCGGGTTCGTACTTCACCAGCTTCTCTTTGAGCTCTAGGACTTTGGCTTTCGTCTCTTCCAACTCTTTCTTCAGTGCCTCTACCTCGGTGTTCGCTTCCGTAATACCACCAAGGTATTTGCGAATATATCTGTATAGTATGCTTAGGAAATTTTCTTCCTTGTATTTGATTGTGACTTGAATTTGTTAGATTATAGTACATAAGAAAGGATACTCTAAAGCATCTTCCGGCTTGTCAGGCTCCTCGTACAGTGATACTAGAATCTTTGTCAAGGCATCTAGTACACCCGCTTTCTCCAAGTACCCCCTGAACTCTTCCCTTTTGTTGTTGGTCGGCTGTAGAGCACACAAGATTTTATGTGTTAGCTAGAATAATTCCTAGCCATTGCGAACAGTGTTAAAGGCGCAGTTGAAGGTTATATTCATAGATTGGTTTGATTGAGCTGCATAGGGAAAGCCTTCATTAAAATTGGGCATTTCCATTTGGCTTTTTAGAAATGCGATTACGTTGACACTGTATTTAGTGCCCCGTGTCAGGTGGGATTATGAAACAGCGAGGAATGCCGATTATGCTAGCATATCGGTCACACGGGCTTCATATAAACACATATGCTACGGACAAAGCCAGGCAAACAAAGAGAAGTCGAGGCCGCCGCACGATTCTACACTATGCATGTGCTCAACGAATAAGAGATGATAGTTAGCCCGAGTTACCATTGTGCAATAGACAATGTAATTCAGCTAATGCGACTAACACCGATTTCTCCCGTACAGATAATCCTTTTAGTCGAGCCCTACACTCGGCTCGAGAGCAACACTATGCAAGCCAAACTTTGAATCTGACACAGGAGTTGCAACGATCGATGCCCTACTCAAAGAACTATATCCCGCCTCGATAATAAGACAGCAACGCCATTGCGACTCGCAAGAAAACAAACGTGATAATTGAAATTATTCCCGGATACTGGTACCGCGTACTTCGGTGGCTCGATTGGAAATCTGCTCCATGATGCCTTTCCCTCTAATTAGAGCGGAAGGCGCACAGGAATACTGGAAAATTAGCGGTAACCGGTACTCTAGTTCCAGCGGGCACCACCGGCCTCTTATCAAGAGCGGACTATACTCTGATAAAGTATTTAATGCGAGTGCATCAAGATGGCCAGCTGGCGACTGTCATCGACTATCGGCGGACTGAGACCGTTTCGGCCAGCATTTAGTTGACGAAGATCGAGAAGAGGAGTTAAGAGAGTGTGTTGTTGTTATGTACTGCTGGAAATGGGAGGTATTCTGGAAGTTGTTATTGACCAGTGGCATTGGAGTGTGCTCATTCCTGGGTGATCAAGCGCTACGAAATGGCAGGAGCGCCCTGGCGCGCGCGGTTTTCGATAATCTCACACATGCCACTGTTGGCGGCCTCACATGGGCCCTCATCATCGTCCTTTCGAGAAAGTCGCTCGTTCAGAATTTGTCGAGCATCTTTCTCTGCTTCGCCTTATCCTCATTCGTCGATGTCGATCATTTCCTAGCAGCTCGCAGTTGGAAGTTCAGTGTGAGTCCCTCCTTACGCTTATAACCTCACGATTATCGCGTAAACTCGATATTTCTAATCGGCAAGTTTCTTCTTGCTCTCTTTCTTACCCGTGACATATCTTGCTCTTTTTCTCTTGGTTCTGCCACTTTTTTCTTGAGAATCAGAATCAGTGATTTATAATTCGCTCTCCTGGTGAAAACTGTCGGTCGAACCTTCCTTTATTTTCGCGCAGCCGAGTTCATTGGTGATGCCAGTCGACCTTCGATTGTTTCTTCGCATCGAAAACTAGAAACTGGGTGTGATCATATAAATGCAGGCATCATTAACATAATTAGTTTTTTTAAAGTTTTGTTGGTGTAGGTGTAATCTTTGGATGTGGTTGTGTATTGTTGTTACAGGATGCTACGCATTTGCAGAAACGACCATTTCTACATTGCACGACCGTTCCACTCCTGACGTGGTCGCTCTTCGTATTGAGCGCCAATGCGTTCGATTGGCCGAGATTAGGGCAGTACGCTTGGATCGTTTTAGCTAGCTTTCTTAGTCATCATATAAGGGATGGGACCAGAAGGGGTTTGTGGCTTTGCCCTTTCGGCTCCACGCAACCCATACCGTATTACATGTATTTAGGGTGCAGCATGCTGCTACCTTATGTGCTATACTGGCTCATGACACTTTGCGCTGATACCCGAAAAACTCACGAAAATATTTCTATGGCTGATATTGTGTAGATTTTGATAGGCTTTAACTGTGTGTTGATGTGTTATATTTTTGTACGTCTGGAAGAAAGATCTGAAATATTATATTATTAAAAAGATACAATGTTTAATCGATCAATACTTTTATTTATATTTAATGGCATTAGAGGAGAACAAAAGGACATTGAAGAAGTGAATATTTCCACCCTCACATTCCTCTTAGGAATTCCCTTTCACTTTTCTCGTACCCATAAATATTACAACGCCAATCCATAAATTCACATGTCCTATAAATTATCGAGTTCCAGGTAATACGTATTGGAAAAGTAGGGGTAGCAAAAGCATAAACATAATAATAATTCAACGCATATAGAATCAGCCGCACTTTCAGTGAACTGGACAAGCCACGTGCTATGTTCTATCGACACACACCATCGATTTTCTCCAGTGTGGGACCCGCGTTGCCTCGACAAAACCCAAGGGAAAAACATCGGTGACTCTGTGTATACCTAGTAGCCGGGCGGCGACATCCGAGTGAGACTCGTACACGTGTGTACACACAGTCCTGCCACCGGCGTTAGTGGTGGGGTTTATCAGCATTGAGGATGCTTACCTGGCGGTGTATTACGCACACACTTTGGCACCGTACTCGCATCTCGCACGTCGTTCATTTGACTAGCCATCCGGACTTCGCCGCGCACACCTCGACTTTTCCGGCTACTTAGAATCTTCGTTCAAAGTGTATAGTTTTTATTAAAAGTACGTAACTTTAATCAATAACAAAAGTTGGATTTGTGATTCGTTAAAGATATCCTTAGTGATTTCTTTTCTTTCATCGTTACAGTTACTGTTCCAAAAGTGTATGGTGTGGTGTGTGGAGTGTCGGATGGGAATACACAGGGTTCGAAGTAGTAGCTCTATTGTGAGAGCAGAGAGCACAGAGAGTTGTCGAAAGTTGGGAGTTTTGTCAATGGCCGGCGGCAATCAAAACTGCTGAATTAACAATGCCACCGGATTGCCAGGTATATCGGGATCACAACGATAACGCACTGATACTGATATCTGGAGCGCGCTCGCACTCTGCCTTTAGTTAGACGGAGCGCGCGCTCCCAGGTGGTCCTCACGCGCTTTTCCTTGGCTCGATCTTAATTATCATGGTGAGTCTTTAACACTGAAGCATTCTTTCTATAATAGAAAGATTTCTATGTGTTTCGTTAGCGTTGTGTGCGAGTTCATTCCGAAAAACACCCTGGCCAAAAATTGTTGGTACAACTAGTACAAATAACGAGTGAGACTCGCACCATTCATGGAACGACCTCGTTCCCCATGTCTCGTGATCGTGATGATGTTGATTAACGCCTGAATCGGCCGCTCTCTGCTACTGACTCGTGGAATAGGTATTCCTTATCAGACTTAATTAAGCCGGTAGAACAGGTCAGCCTTTTCCAAAAGACATTGGCTTTCGTGGAAAAAGTGACTGCGCCCGATAATCAGTCTCTGGTGCAATGCATGGGTTAATTCGATTGCAGCTGGCATTGAAATTATTACTGGATTGCGTGTCATTTGTAATTTTATTAATATTTCATTGGTAAAGATAGATAATAATTTATTACACATTTCACGCTTGTAAGACACGATTTGTGAATGACAGGAACTTCGAATCGTTTAAATAATTAATGGTTGCATCAATGAATAAGTGTAGGTTAAACTACCTGACTTTCTCCAATTTTCCTTCGATCGTTCTCACACACGAAGCGGTTTGCGCCTGACAGTAGAATTGAAATAGCGTGACCGGAGATTGCACATTGTCATAAATATCTATACGTTGATTTTTGCTAATAAATCTGTTCGCTTTCTGCAAAAAGTAACATTAGAAATTAGAACAGTGAACCTGGCGCTATTACACGCTCTATGATCTTGGCAGGATATTCTAACGTCGTGTTTAGCCGTCTCTAATCGATCGAAAAAGCTATGAGGGATTGCGTGTCAGGGCGATCGTTTTCACAAGACAGAGCGAACGAACCAGCTGGTAAGAGAGTGTGTAAATACTGTCGTATGTAATGCCGGCTATTTTGTAACGCTAATTACAAACTGCCACGCGGGTAACGCGCGATTAGAGATGCAACTATGTGCTGGCGAAGGTCGTAGGATGGTGAAGCAAGAAGATGCTGGGAGTATAATGAGAGAATTTCTCGACCACTCGTTCTACGATAGAATCGCTATGTCTTTCTATGTATTATTTACTATGTACTATGTACTATCTATTAAACACATGTGTGTAGATCGAAGAAAAATATCCGATTGTCGTCTCGATCGAATCGATACTTTCATTGTATTGGCGTTGAATAGAAATTGAATGGGCAGTCGATGGAGGAATTTCTTTTTTGTACTTAAGCATCTTGAACACTCTTTGTCATGGATTTGCAGCGCGTGTGTTGACATTCGCGTTAAACGCCTCTTGCGAAATAGCGGCGGGAGGAAGTGCAAGGCAGCCGTGCGTGGCAGCGATCCTTTTCGCATTCTTGCATTCGCCTTCGTACTGTTATGAAGCATTGTTGAACCCACTGGGCCTACTTGCTTCCATACTGCACTCGGTAGAACTCACTGTTGAGAATTGGAAATAATTGAAATCATTTCTCTTTTAAATAATTTATCAATAGATATGCAGAATAATGTATAATTGATACGTTGATTGCCATGCCATTCAGTTTGATTGGATATTTATTTCTTCGAAAATAATGCTAATAAATACTTTTAGCAAGGAGCAGCGAAACTATTAAATATAATTGCTTTGGTAATCAACGTGTTATGGGAAGATTGTACCTTTGCGAATCATGTTCCAGGGTGTTTTCTTGGTCGACGTTAATTGCAGCTTTGGTAATGGGAATTGTAAGATTGCAGGATATTCTGTATGATGATTCGTATTTGTAGGATAACGCAGAATTGACGCTGTATTTTACGATAGCGTGTGGTGTCGGCGGCTGTGCCCTCGTAATACTTTTCATTCTGGTGACCATTCTTTATGTGTGGATTCATCGGTTATCATCTGATAGGTGAGTAAGAAAACAGGAGAATATGATGAACAAGGATCCTTTTGAAATCATAATGAATGAAAACATCTTATAAATTAATATCTTCAAGTTCTTAAATGATTTTAGTATTACACTAAAATTTCTCAATGTTCCATTTCTTTAGTATTTCACCAACAAT
Source organism: Ectemnius lituratus (assembly GCA_910593735.2). Classification (NCBI taxonomy): domain Eukaryota; kingdom Metazoa; phylum Arthropoda; class Insecta; order Hymenoptera; family Crabronidae; genus Ectemnius; species Ectemnius lituratus. The sequence continues at coordinate 4,995,177 of OU343044.1, read as the reverse complement.
TTCTAGATTTATCAATTCATAAATCGGGAATTCCAGGAATCAAAGTCCAACCGTGTAACAGTGTCGTGATAAATAAAACAGCGTCTAGAATCATCAGAAAGCATTATTGCCATAAATGCCTTTCCTTATCCGATGGAAATCGTGTTGCAACGCTCGGCCGATAATCTATCTGCTCGTGTATGGTGTCAAGATTAAAGCGTCGCTCAAATCACTATTAATGACGGCATCGAAATTCACTGTGCGTGCTTGGGCCAATTACAGAAACTCACGCGGGAGAAGTCATTGGCGCGCTCGTTTAATGACTCACCAGTCCATTTAGTGGAATCATTGATATCGTATCTTTACTGCGTACGTAGCGATTGTTCCCTCTTATCTCGCGCGTGGTTCACTTGGAACAGGTAGAACAATCATCAGATGAAGCCTCTTCACCTTCGGATACGTTCCTTCTAATTATTCCTTGTGATTCATACGCGTAGATGTTCATCATTCACGAAGATCGATCTCCATCATTGATTCTTACTTATCTTCTTGAAATTAAGAATGATGATCAACTGTGTCAGTCGTCGTAAATCTCCTTTTATCCCTATTCAATCTTTATCTCAGTGATGTTATTTATTCCTTTCTGTATGTTCACATTTAAGGGGTTTCAATGGCAAAAATGCTATGATTACTAATTTACTTTTCCACAAAACAGAGAAATGAAACTGAAATCTTTGCTACGATGACCTAGCAAAACTAACGTTATCTTTTTGCCACTTTAAACTTTCGTCATTCTTTCTGACATCATTTCAAATAAGTTTTCGAACTTAATTTTGTTCGTCAGCATAGCAAAGATTCAGTTCAATGGATGATTTTAATGACAAACTATGATTATTCAGGTCGAACCAACTAAACCACCAGACGAACATGATGTCGGACTTCTGTTACACGAATCCCACCATTGTGCCGGGCGAATTACTATCGAGACGAGGTTTCTCGATGTACAGTGGCAGTGACACCCTCGATGATTTCTCCTCGAAGAACAACAACATGCATTACGGCACTTACCACGAAGCACGATCGAAATTCTGACGAAAACGAATAAGAAACATTTCATTCATTCAACTAGAGCGCGGAATAATCTCAAATTCGAGAGGGCGTTTCTTAAAAGGACTAATTACTTAACGAAAACAAGAGTGCGAGATTAATTAGTGTTTAAAGATTGTTGATTCATCATCCATCGTCAATTACCGCATTCATTACTACAGCATCCTTTTCTTTGAACGTTATTTATGTACATAGAGTTGGAAGCGAGAGAATCATTTATGTCATTTGAAAGTATAACTTTCAACTTATCTCCATCGGCATTGAACGCGTGTTCCTTGCCGAATCCCATGGAAGATGTCGCTACCTGTATTTTCCTTTGTAGAATCATGGGTGATTATATCACCCAATAATCATTAGAGTGTCATTACAGTACTCATGTTAGGTTTCCCGTATTTATCTAAGTATTCATTAGTCATGCATTCGCAACGAGCGCATTACCAAAGAAGCCACTTCTTCAGTGACTCGAGGATCCTGTATCAATAAGCTAAGCGAAATAAACGATTAATTGGAGTCATTGGCTCCCCTTGGCAAAGGGTAATCAGTAATCCTCGTATCGCATCTCCTCAGGATCATCCACCCTAACTGTCATCGTGTGTGTCCTACCAATTAGTCTCTCCCCGTCTTCCTGTCTACTCAGTAGCTATTAGTCGAATCTCCAATCGGGGTGAGACCACCACCGAATGCGGGGGTGGCTTCTCCACTCGAGTCTCGAAGAAAGGTCGTTCAATGAAATCGGTATCGATGATAGGCAACCGGAGTAAGTAGGTATTCTTGTCAGCTAGTCATCCTTGTGAAAGGAATCATATTTCAAAGTAAAGGGTTTGAGATATCAAAGCACTTATGAACTCAAACTAAAACTAATACTATAACTTCAAAACTATTACTTTCATCAATGATTCATTACTTCAAGATTCTTTCAATATTTATTTACAATAACATAATTCATTCTAATTACACAAAAGAGACTTCTAAACTATCTTTATCAAGTATCTTGATACCGCTCCATTCAATTTCCTCGATAGACAGGATTCAATGACAATCGACCACCCTTAATCACCATACCATCCCTCTTAATCACCAGGCCATCTCAAGTAAAGACGCTCGGTCACCCGAGACATAAAGATATCCGAGAGTATCCAGACTTATAAGCTCTAGTACAATGTACTCTTCCCTATCTGTGTGTCTGTGCAGACCTATCAAAAATCGAGTGCGGGTGGTCGTGGAAGTGGTCGTAGCTCTCAACTTCCGAACGGAAGCCCTCTCTCTCTCTCTCTCTCTCTCTCTCTCTGCCTCGATCACTATGGCGTCAGGTGAACAGGCGATTCACGTAACATTATTGTGGTACGTATGTCGCAATGCTGGTGGTGGTGGTGGTGATGATGGTGGTGGGTTTTCGCAGGAAGCGATTGTGAGGGTGGAGGGTTAGTCGGAGGTGGCTGTAGGCAATAGTGTGTGGGGATAGGCCGTAATTGGTATAAAATCATCGAGCAAACACATCGGACAAGACAGCCGGAGGGTTGTGGGCGGCGTTGCGTGCCGTTGCCCTGGTTACCAGGGCTCGACTCCGCTAAAGCACCCCCTTCGCCTTGATTGCGCAGAGGCCCACCCCCGTAAATCGTACAGGGTGTCGCGGAAATCTGCTGGCGTCCTCCATTGACTGATAGGCCACTCGATTCTTAGTATTAAGTCAGTTTTTAGTCAAACTTTAATGGTACTTTAGTCGATTTTTATTGTTATTGATTAAAATTGTGTATTCGTTGTTCTGTTGTTTTTTTAATTAATATTAGAGGTTGTGTTGTTACTCGTTCTATGAGGTTTAGTTTTGATGAAATGTTTGGTACTCTGGAAATTAGAGGAATAGTTGAATATATTGAAAGTATCTTGTGTTTGTTGGTTGTTGATAAATTGTTTATAGTATAAATTAATTTTGAGTGGTAGTTTAATTTTCGAACACTCTGTATGTCTGTCTTCTCATATAGACGGCTACCACCTGTACCTGTTCATTTGTTGCGAGTGTGTCGACCTGTTCGCATAGTGCTTGTTCGTACACTTTATGCGATAGATTTACTGAACCTAGTCTTCCTGCTGGTTGTGTAATTTCCATGAGCGAGTACGAAACTATTCATAATTAATTGCGTGTTTCTGCAATATGCTTTAATATCATTATGACAGAACTGCATTATTTACAAAGTATTTAATAGTCCAGTTTTTAGTGGTCCAATATTAAATGCAGCTTTTACTTTTCCCTTAAGGGATGAATGTTCTAGTTTTCCTTTAATATCAAAAGTAGACAGAAACTACTTGTTTGCCAAAGGGATAAAGAAAATTAGTTCGAATCCTCGATTGAATCCAGGAAGATTAACAGTATTACCACCCCTTAATAATTCACGAATTCTATACTGTAGGATTATGTGGGTAATTATTATTATAGCACACGCAACCTGTCAAGTGTTTATCGGAAATCACATCCCCGACAATTCACGAGATTATACTCGTAAGCGGGATTGGGATTTGAGATGCGGACGACTTCCATCTCACCCCTCGCCAATTGGGCCACGAGACATATGTTGTTCTACCGCTGTCCCATTTCGTTGATCGTATTGTTCCTTTCTCATGAAACCAGTCAGAGAAAAGGAAGAATACACTTCGGGACAAACTCGTAATCTTTATAAAGTGTGTTTGCTGGACACGTGTTCATGTGTTGAATTATTTTTCTAATCATAACGCACGTGGCAAACACACTTCATTTTTTAGTTGAAAGAATAATTTATATGCATCTATTTTAACTTCGTTATTATTTGTTTGACAAAGTTAAATTATTATATAATAATTTAGAATTCCTTCCTATCTGACTTTTGAGCAATCAAGATCATCGACTATCAGTAGAAGCATAGATATTGGAATAGGAAATCCAAGAAACGGTGACCGAGCATTCTAGGTCTCAATAATGATCCTTAGTCGGAAGGGGCGTACAATGATCGGCATTGACGTGCATTGCCAGAGGCGATTGTCGGATCGGGCGACGAGCGATCTCGCAATTTCACAGAATCACGGCCGCGTCAGAATCGCGTGGCCGAAGAATTTAACGAGGCGCACGCGTTCCTCTCCCGCTGCGATCGTCCTTCGCTCGTACGCGCCTCCTATAATAGCGCAACAGCAACCCCTAACAGTCCTCTCTCCCCCATCGCACGTGGAATTTCCTCATGTATATTCATGCCAGTATGGGCATAGTAAATCCGAAGTTAATTGCGATTAACTTTGTGGTAGTTGGAGAATATTAAACATTTCTATTCAAAGTGGTTGTTAGCGTCGAAGGAAGTTTTAAAATCCATCGCAGAGTATTTGAGAAGTTTCGTAGTTTCTTAGTATTTTAATATTATTCAGTTTTAACAGTTATATATTGTAAAAGAGTAAAGTGAAAGGAATTTTATTACTTGTTCCTACTTATTCAATTTCAAATCCTGATAAATTAGGAAAGTTCTAAATTTACAACATCGTAATCCACATCTAATAAAATCCAATATATTATACAAAATTCGTAAAAATATTTATGCCAATAGATTTAATTGACTACTAACACTACTCAAAGCCACCGTACAAAAGAAATAGATATCAATAGACAATAGTACAATGAACCTCCGCCCTCAAAGGGCCGCAACTTTAGGGGGAGTTGGCGTCTTGTGAAACCTGTCTTTTAGATGTCTCGCGGTAATAGGAAAACCGGGGCGAGGTTGACGGCGACTCTAAAAAGGCACGTGGCTCTTTTGCGCGCGCAAACGACCCCATGCAGACTTTGGGGCACACGACCCCCGAAAGGACGACTCTCGTAGAAGGCACAATTAATTTATTGTTCGTGCCAGCCGGCCGCGAGGGGAATCGAGCGGAGAAAAACAGGATCGTTGCTTTCTTCCATTTCTCGGCGGTGTCCTGTGTTGGATGCTGGGAATGATCCCTGTGCCCTTTGTTGAGTCGACCGAGCGAACTCAGTTTCTAGCATTGCTTTCGCGCGTGCTCACCCCTTTTTTTAAGGAAACGTGAGAATCTCTCGAATGTGATTAATGCTCGAGTATTGTCAGATCGATTTTAATATTTGAGGATTGAACAGATCGTTTAATACATTAAACGAATAATCCTTGGTTGACGTAATCATTAAACTTCAAAATTGTCATTATTACAGTATTATGCAATGTAAACGTATTTCATAATTACAAAACTTATTTGTAATCTTTTATCAACAAATATTTAAAAGACTTACGAAACTTGTTTGGATCTCAATACTTTCTCTTCAATCATAAAAATAACTAACATTCATCACTTCTTGTTTAAAAGAACCACTCAACAATCTATCAGGACATTCAGTGTTTTGCCAAGAAATATTACTAAACCATCGTACTAACACAACCATCTTTTCAGATTCGGGCCAATAAAGTCGTCAGCGTTGCCTGCAATACAAGCAGTATTGTCACATACAACAATACTATAACTGGCAGGACGGAAACTCCTCGGCGATTTAGGAGCGGTAAACTCGCAGAGTTATATCTGGAGATACTTAAAACGGTATTCCTCACGTGTTTCGGATTAGCCGAGGAAATTCGGGGGAAGAGGACGAGGTTAGTCGACGATGGTGTTCGAGTACCTGCGTGCATGAGGGGTGCATTCAGTCCCATGGGGAATTCCCAACATGAAAATAGGAAATCCTCTTGGACACCTGGGGTGACAGGTGACCATATACACTCGGCCCAAGCTATTCAGGATGTAAACACTAATTGACCACTGAACAAGTGGCCCGCCTTGAATCGTTGGAAATTATTCGCTTGTCCTCCGTGTTTGCCCGCCACCAGCCAAAATCTCTTTCCAACACTTTACAACTGTGGGGGGTAAGCTTTGGAAGCTAAATGATTTAATAGAAAGACTGCAAGAAACTTGGTTTGTCGAATGAGTGATTTTAAAAAATCGTAACCCTCTCGAGAACTCTCTTTACTGATCTTTTTTAATTATTTATTTCAGTTTGAAAAGGAAAAGTATTCATTCTTTCAAACTCGTTAAAAGGAAAGGATTTCATTTCTTATTGGAAGTTCAATGTATTATTAATTATCGAACACTAAATAACACAGAAAGAAAGAAAACTGGGGAAAAACAAGAATCTCTTCAGAGGAAAATATGGTATATTTTTCTCGCATAGGTATGCAGAGCGCGCGCTATACTTTTACAATATTTACATCACCTTATAATGGTAGGTTCGTGTTCGCGGGTTCTCGCTACTCGAGTGATCTTGCACACTTTACATCGATATAAATAAGGGAATCGGGTTCCGTGTGATTGTTGTGCGCAGGTTCATCCTATACACACGCAACTCCCCCGCACAGATATGTGCCGTGAGACGAAGGAGTACGGCTCACCTTACCCGGGTCAGAATTTATAATAAAATATCTCGCTGCTTGCTAATTGTTTACTGTCTATCGCGAATCACTTGGATTCTCCTACGTGGCATGGCGTGTGTGTGTGTGTCTGTGTCTGTGTGTATGCATGAGTGATTGAAATAAAGATTTATGTTGGAATAAAAATTGAATAAATCGGTAGACGATCGAGAGAGAGAGAGAGAGAGAAAGATAGAGAAGTGGGTCGTGTCTTCTTTGGTCGGTTGGCACAAGCACCGGTCAGTCTTCGGATATCTATGTAAGAAACATTATGTACAAGGCCGCCTTAATGAGCTATAACAACCGAATAATGTACATGAGCTAGGCTTATTTACAAACGCTTCTCCAACGCGTAGTTTTTTTACTCTCCCTTATTTACAGAAACAACTGGTCTCTTTGCTTGAGTTTGATAGTTTGGAGTGCAAAGTCCTCGGGGACTCGGAACATAGCACTCTTGGTTTTTAATTAGGGTTCGCTTTCCAGAATTTACTAGCGGAGCTTTTATAGCTTGTTGGGATTGTCAAGACTTTCTTCAACTGCTCGTGTCCAGCACGAGCAGCCTGACAATTTCAACCGAGTTTCTTGTTAGAGTTCTCGAATTCTTTAATTTCTATATTCGATGATCTTCCAATGTTCGAAGTTGTTCTTAATTCTTGTATTTCTTAAGCAACGAAAGGCTTATGCTTATTAACTTAGTAAATTGTCGATTAGAGATACTTCGAATGAAACTTTGGAATAAATATCATAGACGGAGAGAGCTTCGTCCTAACAATTGTGCAAAGTGTCCGCTCTTCCAACAACACTCGTTATCTAAATCTAAACGCCTAAGGAATACCAATTCAAACAATATACAGTCAAACGAGTCAAGAATATCTATCAAAAGAGCGATATGTGCTAAACGCAGTTACCAAAAAACATCCCAAGTCACAGACTCCCACAAGCATTTCTCTGTAAGTTTCACTCCCTTTAAAGTCAAGATTGATATGTGACGAGTATCTAAAGTCTAAACCCCGACGAAGATCTTCATTCACCATCAAAACCGAATGAACTCAATCATCATGACTTTCCAATGACCAAGATAACTTTCGATCAAACTTGAAGTCATCAAGTATTCTCAGCAATCGGTTCTATACATTCATTGAGTTTCTCTCCATTCTTTGAACAAAATCTCTTATACGAAGTCGCGTAGCTCTGCGAATGACTACCAAAGTTCCTAGGACCAACATTGGCTTGATGATCTTGGCTTTGTTGATTCTCTTGCGAGCTGTACTGTTGCGCCTCCGTCAGGACTGTCAAGGTCCTCCGGCAATGATGATGTCCGGACGAGGTGTCACGGTAGCACTGCCCGTTCTCGAGGTCCACGTGCTACGCACAAGGCACCTCGTGCTGGTGTCAGTGAACGAATTGATCGTAAGCTTGGTAATGATGTTGTTCGCTCAAAGGTGGTGTACCACCACTAACTGGTACAACTTGATATCCAAGTTCTTCGACAGATCCTGGACTATATCTTTGAGAGTCAACAATGACACTTGTATATCCTGCGGTAGCAGTTGGTTCAAGATGATGATGATGCGAACCAGTACCATTCGAACTATCATGACTACTCGCATCTGGATGATATTCATGATGTTGCATCCCCGCACTTGTTCCACCCGCGTTATAATTTTCGTTGTTATTAAATCCACAATTCGGGTACATAATGACTCCGCCAGTTTCGTTGAGACTGGTCGAAGGAGAATTGGGGATGCGAGGTCTTCGATAGGGGTTGTAACGGGGTGGTAATTCTCTAGGAATAGAATGAAGACTCATTGGACTTGGAAGTCGAGTATCCATCGCGTCAGTACTTCCACAGGAACTCGATGATGTTGAATATGGCCTTTTTTGTTGGCCACTTTGTGGACTGTGTTGTTGGGCTTGTTGCAAACTGGTTAGAGATGTCGCATGGTGTAAGAGATGTTGAGGATGATGTTGGCGTTTTTGTTGGGGGTTTTGTGGACTGTGTTGCTGGAGATTCGGCATTATGGAATTTCCATGATGCAACAAATGCTCCTGTGGCACTGGAGCCAAAGGATCTTGATGCATTCCTGAAGAACATTAAAATCATTCATTAATCTTTACTGAAAATATAGAATCAAAAATGATTAAAATCAATTCTAAAATCAATCGTACCTCCTCCACATTGATAAAACCATTCAGGATTGTAGTACGTATTCTCTTCGTGCGCATTCCCATTAACAGTTTGCGGCGCGTATGTCGATGACAAATAATCACTATGATTCGATGATCCAGCGATGTATTCTGGATTGGAATAAGCAGTTCCTTCCGGGTATTCTGCTTCCGGCGGTTCTTTTATCCTATTTCGATAAGCCGGTGGACTAGGGCTGTGATGATTGTCAAGATCATTGTTGGCTCCAGTGACGATCGGTGTCGGCAACGTAGCAGTCAGTGGATTTCCAGCAGGGGTGCTCGATTTCTGATGTAGCGATAGTATCAGGTCGGAGTATTCGATTTGCGTCAGCACGAAATTCACGGACACGATGCAATGGGGTCGCGAGCTCCTCGAGTTGTGGACGATCGTGATGTACGATTGCATCCACACCCACCCACCAGACTTAGTAAGAAACCTGAAGTATCTAGTGACCACCTGACCCTTGTACAACACTGTAAATTAAACAAAAACTTATATCATTAGATATTAATTAATCCATCACTAATATAAAATAGACTATAATAAATATTATTCATTATCTAAACCTAAAACATTTCCCAAACACAAACTTCCTCGGACGGAAATCTTACTAAATCAAACTGGTAAATAAAATTCGACCAAATTCTAGCAGATTTCGACTCTAATGAATCTTAGGGTTGAAAAGAAAGGGGCGGTAAAGACTGACGCGACGATTGCGAAATCCGCAGGCGCAGACATTAGTGGCATTATATCAGAGAGAGAGAGTGAGAGAGAGAAGGAACCCTTGGAGAGTCGCGGCTGGTGAAAGCCTGGGAGTCTGTTCAAACAGTGATAGCAGTAACAGCGTCCGCCTCTCCCGTCCTCCAGGTTCGTCCCCGTTCTCCTTTACCCTCTCGGCGACCACCCTCGCCACCCCCACACACACACACACACACACACACACATATATACACGCGCTCTCACAGCCTCCTCTTTTACTCTCTCGCGCCGTAACCCCGGCATTGTTCAATCAATAATGTACAGACTTGGCTTGTGTGCGCTTTGAAACACGTATGTGTATGTACGCGCGTGCATCAGTGGTATGTGCATGCTTCGCCCGAAGCGGATACGTCTCCGATCCGCATCCCTTGGACAGAACGGGTGGTGGTTCGTACGATCGAAGGTGGTGGCTGGCGAGGAGGCAAAAAACGAAAGGCGTTTTGTAGTTGCTCTCGTCGAGGACGAGCGACGCCCGAAGAAGCTCTGAGATCAAAGGATATTTCGCGGAGGTGGCGAGGGCGTCGCCGAGAGAGAAAGAGAGAAGGAGAGAGAAGGAGAGAGAGAGAGAGAGAGAGAGAATGTGTGTGTGTTAAGCAGCGTCAGCTGCTTTTGGCCTTGCCAGAGTGGCCTCTTCCTCGAGTGCTCCGACTACCTAACACAGCCTCCAGCAAACGCCGCGTCTTTTTAGAACGATTTTAGATCTCGCTCTTTTGAAAGGAAACTCTAGTCTCTTGATACAGCCGAACCAAGGGATGCCTGATCGCCTTTTTGGGAATTCGAATTCTTTTGGGGTTTCAACCACTTGGATTGTATATTTAGACTTGGTGATAATATGTTTTTAATTACTTGAAGATTTAATGATTAATATGTGAATAGAATAGAATTTTAGTCAGGTAGAATGAGTGATTATTTAAATGATTATACTTACGAGTTTTGTGAGCGTGTCTCACTGTCAGCACGTCCGCTCCATGCACAAAGTGATAGAGAGTCTTCCCCACGAGGTCCGACGGATCGTATCCCGTGAGTTGTGTCACTCTGTAAGATCAAGAAAACAAAGGATACCATAAAGCCTTGGACCAATGAAACAAGCCCCTTTTTCCACCAAACCAACTGATGATATAAATCTTGACATAAAAGATAGATTCTTGTTTGAGAAAAAACAGATTTCCTTAAAGAAGAAAGTTTCCTTTTAAGAGAAAATAAATGTTCGAAAGAAGGTTTTCTTTTTCAGGAAAATTCACTTCAGAAAACTTTGGAGTGGAAACACTTTTGCAATCACTGCCATTATGAATCTGTCAACTAGTTATTAGTCATTCGAACCAATAGAGTCAGCCTAATTTAGATAAAAACAAATCTCCAAAGCAAAAGTACAGCAAAAACACTGGAATAACTATTAAGAGTCAAATCCCGGTGAGGTCCTGCTTTCCCTCAAAGTTCATACTCTCGGAGGGCTTTTTTTACAAAATCATAGAAACATCGAAAGCGAGGGAGATGAATTTTCCTGGTACTGTATAAAATTTCATCGTCGACGATTCCAATGCGAGAGAGCACCAGACTCGTCACGTTTCTCCCACCTCTGCGAGTGTTCCGCCGGGGTAGTATTTATATTTCGCCACGTGCTCGTTCCCAGCATCCAGCGTGTACCAAACGACACACGCAGGTACAAGCTGTGTCCATAGGCTCTCTCTCGCAGGATATATTTATTTGCAGCTCGAATGGGAAAAAAAAGCTCGGGGGAGACAGGGAAAAAAGGAGGAGGAGGAGAGGAGAGAGCTGGGTTGGTCGAGGACCGCAGTAACACGAAACTGATTTTAATGGCTGACACCAGCGCCGCCGGGTCCTTTCAGCGTCGGTTCGCCGTCGAAATATTAAGTGCAATTCTACACCGTCGCCCTGATTGCGTTTCCGGAGAGAATGATCTACTCTTTGGTCAGACTACTCTCGTTTTTTCTCTTTCCACTCGTAATATATCGATTTGACCAAACTCCAATTGGAGCCTTTTTTTCTTAGGGGGTTTGATTTTTATTGAGTCGAACTTACGGTGGTTCGAGGAAAACCATGTCCAGATCCAAAGACGCTCGGAACAGGAACATGTTGTGGTAAAGTTTGATCTCAGTGATGGAGCTTGTTGGTACTGAATGACCAACTGCGACCAATGCGAGAATACGAATGTAACGTCCGCCGACACCACCGTCCTCGTATTCCGAGCCAATTGGTCCTTCGACGATGCATTTTAGATAGCCGGAGCAGTGTATCACCTGTAATACAAGAAATCAAAGTCTCCTTAGTTGCAAATTCTTTTAAATCTTGCCACATAGTACTTTTATTCTAAAAGCCTAGATTAACAATTACTTGTCCTCCACTTTGAAAATTGGAACAGTTAATTTCGAAAAATAGTAACAGCTAATTTCATAATCATAATAATAAGAATTCATTTTAACTAGCTTTGAATTAAATTTCTATCTACAATAAGATGAAATAATCAACTAAAAAATTGCAGTTTCCTCTTTAAATATATCAACCTTGATCACGCACGAGCTTCTAATTAACACCTTTGAAGACATCGTACTAATTAGAATACCGAACGACAAGATCGGCTTAATAAAGTCTATCCTCGATATAAGTGGTCTTGAGAATGCAAATATACCATCACCGGCAATAAGGACGACTTACGCACTTAAGGTCGCTCGCATTACATACATATGTGCACCCGATTATCCTTCAAAAAAGAGAAGGAAGAGGAAGTAAGTGCGACACTCGAGTGTCGAAGTTCTCGAAGCGCCGCCGCCGCCGCCGCCGTCGGGTTGAAGTGCGGATTTTCGCGTGGTGTTCGCCAAGCCGGCGTGCAAATTAACAATTCGGTGCGTTAATTAAATGGCCGCGAACGAAACGATAGGGCAACGAGAAAAGAAGAAGAAGAAGCCTTGTTGAAGGTTTCGCTTGTCACACCAGCGTTGCGCTCGCTCGTCTCAAGTGGCAGCTCTGCGAATTTGTGAAGCAAATAGGCTTATTCTTATGCCCGCGCTGGATCTCTCGCAACCTCGCAGGACATACATATATATGTATATGCAATTCCGGTGCATCCCGACACTTGGAGGGGTTGCAGAGCAAGCGAGTAACCCCCGGAAGGAAAAATACATAATTTCATAGCGGGGGCGAGAGCGACGAGCATGCTTGCTTCCGCCAAGCTCCTTCAAACGATACGTGCTTCCGTCGGCAATCGTGTAATGCTTGTTGTTCGTCGCAATGTTGATAAAAGACTTTGATTTAGCTTAATACAAATTTATAATATTTATTTCGATAGAGTGTAATCTGATACAATGATATTTGTATTATATTACTTCTTTTATTATTAATATCTTTACTTTAAATTCATTCTCAATACTGATAAAAGACTTCTCTATTTTATTTCATCATTCCAACGATTGAGTTGTATTCTTAGACACTGTTAGAAAGAGCAGAAACTCCAAGTGAAGTTAGTGAAAAGAGCCGGCATTCGCTTTGACGCGTTTAAGCATATGATAGTCATCAATTTCACGCATTCTTGGCGCGTTCGCCAGGGTATTCAGAGGGCTCGAGCCAACTACGTGGCGGGCTTTGTACGGCTAAGTGCCATACAAAAACCTGATCGCACCCCACAGGCCTGGCTAACAGCTTACACGGAGGGTTGCATTCATGACTTCGACGATGCCCTAGCGTTCTTCTATTGGGGTGTCTTCTGTGTGCGATTTTGTTGAGAGCGCCAAGCCAACCACGCTCATCATGGAGATCATGGAGAGCATGGTGCTCAGCCCTATACAAGCTATTTGCCAAACATTCTCTTCAAGAGCTATGCTTCTTTTGCTTGGCAAGTGCGGAGTAACCCGGCAGGTCCCTAACATCGTTGATTCTCGCCATTATGTTACAAGGATCATCATTATTCCTAAGCATATGTTCACTGGTTGCGAAAGGGGAGCGATATTTTCCGGATTTCGGGAAATCACCGTCCCGGATTCTCTTTATTAGCCTTCTGTCGTTTGTCGATGAAAGATTCCATTGGTTATTACTTTAATCGGATTGAACAAGATAAACCTTGATTAACAATCATAGTGATTCATGTTATAAGTGAAGTATACATTTCTTTGTACCGACGAATGTAATTCAATTGAGAGAAGTATTTAAATGGATAAATAAAAGGTTTTCTTATAATATTCCTGTTCTGCAATAATTCTTTAGTATTAATAATAAACGAAGAAAAAAGTCGATGCTCGCGTAAATTGTATCTATAAATCGAGTACAAGCGTACGCGGTCAGTTTTTTGTTGTTCCTGGCGAACTCGACGAGTTACGGGAGGGTCCTTCGGGATGTGGGTCGAAATTGCGGCTAATGTTTTTATTGCCGACGAGCGAACGGATGCGGCCGTTCTCCCGGTCGGATTTGTGGAGCTCCGACGTCTACCTGGTGGTAGTTTCCCTGCAGACTCGCGCGTGACCAGGACAATGCAGCCCCTACTTAGCTTACACACCGGCTCTTATCTCTTATTTAGCATTTGAATTTTTATTCACTTTATGATTTCCTGTGCAAGCAGCCTAGGCGTTATGCTAATCGACCATCGGAACTCTTCGTTCTCGCCTTGGATGCCTGCGTCAGTACGAAAACCTTCTGCTTTCCTGTCACTCTTCTAACAACCCCCAAAACGAATTTTCGTGTCTCTTCAACTTAGTTGTTTGTATGTTTGGAATGAATGTTTTAAAAAGTCTGTTGTAATACTAGAATCCTGGTAGTTATTTATTTATTATACTTAACATTTATGTTAACAGGAATGCAATCACTTGGATTTTTCATTCTTTGTTCATTAACTCTTGAATTTAATTATTTGATTGTTTGATCTTTCAATTTGATTATTCTCTCGTAATATTCGATTCTTGCTTGCCAATTATATTCCACACTAAATTTGTTTGAATCGAATTTATTACATGTATTATTTATAATGTCGTATTCAGTGTATTATCAATACATTGGGATTATATTTTAACGACAATATTGAATTTCACGATTATGTACTATTCATTAACATAATAATCCACGTTTAATTGACAGTAAAGTATTAACTGTTCCAAGATCGAAGTATCATTGACTTTCAAAGTATTACTCGTAAAAATAGTCGTATTATTAATACCCATATCATCAAGATCAATATGTAATGATTTTCTCTACCTTGTATCCATCAGTGACGAGTCCGGCATTCCTCTTGGCCAGGTTGCACTTCATCCTGAGTGAGAAGGCACGTTCGAGCTCGATTTCACCCTTCGAGTTAGGCGGCGGGAAGGTGAAACCAGCGAGATCAGTTGGCGGCGCCAGCACAGCATCCATCTCGTCACGATCACCCTGGTAGATGTATTCGTAGATGGTGTTCCCAGTTAGCTCCACCTGCAGTCAGAATTAGAAGAAACACTGGTCAGATGATTTTGAGGTAGCAAAGGGAAGATGAGGTTTCGCGGCTGCCCTCGATTCTTACATTTACGGTGCGACACCACTCGCTTAATTGCGAGCGCAAAAGTAAAGGATCGTTAATTAAATAAATGAAGGGATCTCTCCGACCTGCGACAGGCCCAAGTGCACGCTGGCTGTCTCGCTTATGTACATGATCTTCCCGTCCGGCGCCACCACGAATATAAAACCATCCAGAGTCTGTAATCAAAGAAACATTTCAAAGATTAATTTCCTTTCAATTATAACTCATTTGAAATGATTAAACTAGAATTTCTATTAGTCATGCGTTTAGTTTGTCGTCCAATTAGTCATAATAATGTGAGCTAATAAACTCTTGCCAGTTAATCATACGAAACTCATCAGTAAAGATTCATTTGCAGATAATTGTGACATTACACATATTCTAGTATTACTTTTCCTTTAATCATAACTCACTTGGGATAATTAAACTAGAATTTCTATTAGTCATGCGTTTAGTTTGTCGTCCAATTAGTCATAATAATGTGAGCTAATAAACTCTTGTCAATTAATCATACGAAACTCATTAGCAAAGATTCATTTGCACATAGTTGTGACATTGGAAAAAGTGAAGTGTTCATTGGATTAATTTGGAGAAGACAGTAGAATTGGTGTAATTGATGATAGATGAGGGTGGTAAAGGGATGAGTACATACTCGTAAGAGGAGAGAACCCAGTTCCTTGATAGCAGTTTCCCGGGGATTGACGGGCGGTGGGGCTGCTCCCCATTCGTCTCCAAGACCTGGAAAATTGATTTAGAGCCGTGAATTTCCCCTTGATCCCTCGAACAATCTCGGAAAGTGGTCGTGCTTTGGTTGACCTGATATTTCGCACTTGTTATCTCGCTCCCCTACGTTCGACATTCGGACTCCCTAACATCTTATCGCCTCTTATTGACTAGCAGCGTGTTAAGAACACTCGGACTGAGTTTTTTCGAATAGTATTGCAATATTTTATTGCAATATTTGCGAGATTTGTTTTGTCTATTTATTGATAAAGTATTTTATTAAATATTTGAAAGATTTTCTGTTTCAATTTGACTTATTATAAAAGTCTACTTATGGATATTTAATTATTGGTTGTACTAGAATCCTGGTAGTTAGTTATTTCTTATATTTAATATTTATGTTAACAGGAATGCAATCACTTGGATTTTTCATTCTTTGTTCATTGAAATGTTCGAAAGATTTTCTGTTTCAATTTGACTTATTATAAAAGTCTACGTATGGATATTTAATTATTGGTTGTACTATTTATTAACTGCCTGATAGAATAGTTTATAATCGGAACAAAGCCGTCGGTTTAGAAAATGTGTGACACATATGTTCGGCCTCTCCTTATTCAGATATTGTCGTACACGTGCTTTGCCAACGACATTTCGCACTTGACGTGTAATCAAGCCTGCAAGTACGTGTTCCGTGTTCGCGCATTAATTACACAGTGGCCAAGCTGTGCGAGCTTCGCTTTACCGTGTTCCTCGGAGACGAGAGTTGCTCTCCTCAACAATGATGACTTGATCATTGGGATCTCATCTGTCCTGATATTATCATTCGAATTTTATCGGTCAACTCGATCATTCACCAATTCGACCGACGAAACATTCAATTACCACGGAATAAATTCAGTGGTGTGTGAAAGCGGGTTTGGTCATTTCAGTCATCGATGACACGCGTTTTCAGTGTTGTGGCGTAGCTGTTCAGTATGACAGGGCTTTGCGGACACGGCGGTCCTTTGTTGTTCATCGCTATTATCAAGCTTTTCGAAGATGAGATTGGATTGGCCGATAAGCGTCGATCGAATTTAGAATGGTGAAATCTGTCGGGTGTTGTCGCATTCCCTGACAACTGGGGCGTCCGATAGCTTCGATAGATTCTGTGTATTGGAATATTTGGGGCATTCGGTGGAATAATCGTGGAAAGGACAAATACTACATCGAAATAATCGAAAAATGCTATGTCGAATCTATTCCATATTGTATACACAATTTTAAATCAATTCATTCAGATACTTACAATAATGTCTAATCTTTTTTACTTTTCTACTTTAAATTCTAAATCTCAACGAATGTTTAAATAACTCTCAGTTTGTGCCACCAATAAATTTCTAATATTCTAACAAGTAACTTTAATATTTCACAAATACCCGAAGTCTAGCATGTCAATGAAACATCTCGAATCGGTATTGTCGATCGTTTAACACTTGCTAGGGACGATTTTCTCCAGGAAAAAAAGGATGCTGGAGTGTGTGGTAGAGTGGGCGACTCTCCCGTTCGCTTTTTTTCAAGAATAAAGACGCGCCCGGGGATTCTAGAGGGATGCAGCCACTTGAAATTCAATTCGCCGATGCCATAAGAAGGGCGAGGCGAAGCGGGCTTCAGAGGCCGACGAGGAACGCCATTGTAACACTATAACGGCCCCCATGCTTTGCTTACAAAGCACCCGGGGGGCTAACAATGCATTAAGTGCGCAATCACATCCATCTCATCCGATACTATTTGCCCTTTGCGCGTAAGTGTCCGCTGCCTGAATTAACAAAGAATCCTCGTCCGCCCAATACCCCTCGCTTTTTCTCTCTCTTTTCACCCTTGGACCACTAAGTGGAGATTATATAATTTGCTGTCGGACGCGTACCAGTCAGTTTAATTTGTCAGGGATATATTTGATAGTCGTATTCTTCTCTTTAACTTTGAAACATTTGACTTTGAAATCGAATAGAGAATTTTCTTTTATGTCGATGAGTTAGTTTCATTATATTTATTACTATTATAAATTTGGATATGCAAAGATTCGCAGTTCTATTATAATACTATTTTTCTTTAAAAAGTACTTCAAGTTTATCTTCATTCTTTTATTATTTTATCGAAGAAAGTAGGAATAATTAGAAAGAAGAGTGAATTGAAACTCACCGTGAGGGAAAACCGATCGCATTTTCAAATAACTAGTGGTCAGCCGAATGATGCTGGCCTTGTCGAGCTGTGCGGTGGTAGATCCCGGCAGAGGTAAAAGATTTGAGAGTTCGACGAACTCCTGGTTCTCGTTGATGCGGCGAGCTCGCGCTGCATTCTTGCTCTTCTCCTTCACCACGCCTTCCTGAGGGGCGTTTGTCGCGATCCCACCCATACCGATTGAATTATTGTTGTGGTGATGATGGTGCGAGCGCAAGTCCATAGTATCGGAGACTGAACCGTTGTCTGTAACATAAGATGATCTTCTTTAGAAAAATTCCACATAATATTTCGATTAATATAAAAACTGCTGTTATACGAAATAATTCTCAAAATCAAATAAAGCAATATCTCATTATTCTTCGATTCACTTTACTATGTCCATCATAAAATATGGTTAGAAATAATACTAAAAATGTCCAAAGTCATCGATTAATCTATATTTTTAATTTAACTCGAGGTATTGTTATCGTTAAAAAAAGCTCGCTTTTGTCTCGAGGTTGGGCATTGTTTAGACAGATCGTTTCTCATTTGCCGGGCGAGTGCACCGGCAGCCAGCTCTAAGAAAAGCCTCGAGAGCTAAAGAGCCGGTAGGCAAAGCGCCCGTACGTATCAAAAGGAAGGGTGGAAATACGAGAACAGACTAATTGCTCCTTCAGTGTCTATGAGTAACTCGCCGCCGAAAGTAGGACGCGGGCTTTGCTTTATTAATACGAGACTTCCGAGGGCTCTCGTAACATTGTCCCTTATTGCCGTGAAAACTAGGGCGCATCTCCGCGTGGGGAATTTTCAAAAATGGGGCCAAATTTAATTCGATTCATCCCGCCGGCGACATTATGCATTTAGTTCAGTTTAACAGCCGCGCGCGCGCGCTCACCCTGTCCGCTCGAGTATATTGTTTGCGTAAAGTACCAGAGACTTTAATGATGTTAACCCCCACTTTTTTTTACCCCCCCCCCCCCCCCCCTGTGTTTATGACTCGGTGTCCAGGAATATTTTTCACAGTATCGCGTAGACTTTTGGTGGGAAAACATCATAGCAGAGAGTAACAAAATTCGATTATACTTTTTATATTGTATCAAATAAAATTGTAGTTTAGTTTATTTCGTATCGATTTGAGACTCGTTTTTATTATGATTGTATTTCTTTTTTATATTATGAATACTCTGATTTATTTGTCACTGCGAATCACTGGAGACATTATTCCATGGATTCTCGAGGGACTAAAAATGATTTTTAGATAGAAAGGATGTTCCGCTTCGGCGTTAGGGAAATTCAGTGCGTCGTAAGGAAGCGAAGATAGAGGAAACGAGAGGGCGACGATCAATTCCCGAAAGAATCATGCTAATATCCATCGAGGGATCGATGGGGATGGGATATTTCGACCGCGCCTGGCCGTGAGAGAGGAGATACGGGCGCGCGAAAAGCCCGTAACGATGGCGAAGCTCCTCGTTATAAGAAGCGAAAGCAAAGGGAGCAAACCGTCATTAAAGCGCCGGCAAGAGAGCAACCTAACGATGTAGCTACCCATCTGCCGAGACACTTCTCTCGCCCGAATGGAAATTCGCCTGAATAATGCATTTTTTTCTTGCTCAGCCGTTACCGCGTCGCGACTGTTCTTCTGCCAACTGCAACATCCCTTCGTTCGAGAGATCGAAGTAATCCTGGAGTATAAAGTTCCAAGTGCTTTCATCGTTCATTTCATTGCTTTTCGTAATATCGTTTTATGCTTCTTTCAATTCTGGACTCCAAGCAAAGTTAAAGTTCCTCAAAATTTGGCAAATGAATTTACAAGTTCTTCCTAATTGGAAATAAAATCCATTGCAAATCGAGTAATATTTAATCTCTTAATGTTAATATTTTTGATTTCATTCTACGTGAATCTAAAATGTATTATTACTAATTGAAAGGAGTTAATTACTTTTCAAGTATTTTAAAAGAAGACTTCAGTAAAAATAGAAAGTATCGAAAGTCGTATCGAACTCTTATGTATTTCCACACTCTAGGAATGCTCGATGCATGTTGTATGCTGAAAGAACACTCGGCACTGTTGCAATACGCGGAAAAGCCCGGCGGCTTTCTCTCAGCCAACGATTACAAAACACCGCAAGGAAAATGCAAGCGGGCTGAGAATAGGTCGGTTCTCCATTGGCGGCAAAGCAGCAACAATACAGTCGCGTACAGCCGGCCATCAAACGTAGCGCGAATTGTTCTCGTTCGCGGAAATGCCACTTGCGCAAAAGTAACTCTCGCTCGACTGCAGAGAATCGTCACGTATAAAATCGCGTTGAAATCTTTGTCGGTGAAGCATTTCGCAAAGCCTCGTTCTTAAAGTCACCGCTTTAGAAGCTCGACGGGCTTAACTTTATGGGAATTGTTTGAATGCAAGCCTGTTTACGCTTGCTGATAGTCAAAATCTAAAGAAAAATCGAAATAAATTGTGAATTGTAACTTTCATAAGTTAAAACATAGTGTTTCGTAGTTTTGCATATGAAAGTTGTTTGATTTTAGTAATTTCGTTAGAGATACGAAAAACTTTACAAATTGCATTAACTCTAGTAAATTTTAGAAAGTTTTATACTTTTAGAACTGAAACCTCATTAACATAGAAGAATTCCACTATATTTAATTACTGACATTCATGCTCAACACTTGTTCCCAATTTCCTCATCACCAAAACTACCCTTCAAATCTTCCAATCTCCCAAACAATCAAATCACAGAAATGTACCTTTTTGAGCAGCTTGCTTTCGTCTCCAGCTTCCAATATAAGGATCGCTCTCAAGAATAATTCCTCCTCTGCTATGACTTTCGACCATGGGCGCCATCGTCCACCGTCACACACACACACACACACACACACACACACACACACCTTTCTACTCAATGATTACTAAAAAAACCGCACCGAAATATCTCTGACAAAACACCACATGGAAAGTTCCACTTCACAATCTCTCCACGTGTTGTTGTTCAACTCAACTTTTTTTCCAAATCAATCCTTAAAACCAATCAAACACACCAATCATCGAATTCCCGCCACGTAAAATCAAACTCTAAAGACAACTATCTCAACAATAACAAAAAGTCTCTCTTGAAAAGATGAATCTATGCGTGTCGATTTCTGTCACGACCTTGGACATCAAGCGGAACCTTGAAGAGTAGTCACGTACTGCACGATGCGACTAGTATCGTGCGCACTTAAATTTGAACTAGAACCAAAGCAAGTTCTTCCCTTGCTGGTAAACCTCGTGCTTGGTATTCCGAGGGATGTTCACACCCCCAAGTTTCCTCCTGCGAGCCAGTTGGTTCGTAGTTAGGGGAGTGCGACGAGAGACAGAGAGGAAGATATTGCTGTGTGTTCGGGCAGTGGTACAGCAGGAAACTCACACCCCAATGCTGTCTCTCGATGGGGTAGGTGAGCTTCGAGGTACCACCCTTATTTTAAGCTCCACCCTTGGCAGCACGGTCAGTTCGAAGGGTTTCTCTTCTAGCGCGTGCAGAGCTTTCTCTCTCTCTCTTTCTCTCTCTCTCTCTCTTTGCTCTTAGCCCTTCGTTAAGAGGGGGTTGCCGAGGGCAGCGCGCCCCTGGCAAAGTGGGGGTTGCCGGGCTGCTGTTTCTTGCGAAAGACAGAGAAGGATGAGAGATGTGGATTATACCGGCCGCTGGGGAAAGCCCAGCCGATTTCGAATGACGGTCACAGTGTACAGAATTACGGAGAGGGAAGCTGGTGGTTGTACACGAAGACCCAGCGGGTGGTAAAATCAAAAGCAAAGTCGATTGCTGGTGGCTCTACTGTTCCCTTGACGAGACACCATGGGATACCAACCACCCTCGACTACCCCCTCAGATTTTATACCCTGTCAAGGCGCGCTGAGAAAAGCCTGGGAATTTCGACACTCCTTGGAAATATGACAGAAATTTAAGTACTCGCAGAGTTGTTAATTTACGAAAAGGCACCCACTCATTATGTAATTCGATTTTAAGGGTGTTTTAATAGTAGTCCTGCATGGAATTTTGTGATTAAGGTTGTTGAAGATTTGTTATTTTTCTTGGGGACTTTAAAGTTTCTTATAGTAGGTTTGCTTGATTTTGGAATATTTCGAAATTGGAACAGAATGTGTTGGAGATTTCACACCTGTCTTGTCACAGTTAGATGTAACAGTGTCACACGTGTGTCGATGAAACACGGACGCCGACGGCGACGCGTCGTCGAAAGTGACAGGTATTCAACCTGACTTTTATGACTGGGCAGTATAACTACCTTGCTCGGGGCGACCTTTTTGCCGCGCATAGCAGAAACAGCAAAGTGCATCCCGAAATGGGAAACATGTGTCGTCAATATGTTGAGGAGGAAACCTGCCGGCGGTAGGATTCGGCATGGACAATGTCCACGACCTTTACTAGGAACTCGTGTTTCCACGGCCAGCAATTCTCTCTCTTCGTTCATAGGACGCCTTCGTTAAACACCTTCCACCAGGTCGACAGGTAGAAAAGATCTAATACGAAACATGTGTTGCCGGCTTTCCTAGTCCTCGCACCTTCCTTCCTTCCTTCCTTCCTTCCTTCCTTCCTTTCTACAGGATCTCGATGTAACGGTGTGTCCCAGCCGGCCTTAGGGGGTTTTATTTGCGGGGAAACACCACGTGTTGCCGAGGACGCGCCTTGTTTAACTTGCTACTCTATTCGTGGCCAGATGTCCAAACTCATCCTAAAGCTGGAATATGTCATCCCAGATCACCGTATTACTCGTTAAATCATCCCTCGAAGCCCGATTAAAGGATCAGAATGTTTCCTGGTAATTAATAGATGGTCAAAGTTGGGTTGAGAAATAGTAGTGTGTGTGCGAGGAGAGGAAGTGGACCATTAGATATCATTAGAGGGATAATCGATAGGTAGAGTGGGCCACGTGTGACTAGGCAGGTGGGAGCAATCCAATTTCCAATCACGCGGATACCTGTCCCAGAGTACGATCTCCAATTAACCGCTCGGTCTTCTAATCGCTTTGATTCGAACCTTGGGAAAACCCCAATCCTTTCCGATGAATTCTACTTTCTGTGAAATCAATTCGTAATGTGATGGATTTCGGAATTTTCAATGACTTTTGTTTGTGGTTTGTTTATCTTGAATATTTTAATGTTGGTGTAAATAATTTCATTGATATTTTGTCAATGTTGAAGATTTTAATATCGAAATAAGTAATTTATAAGCTCGACATGATGAAATTAATTCTTCCAATATTTCCTGATACCGATTTCATTTGCAATTAAAATAGGCCTCCATTTTTCCCTGTTCAATAATGCTTTCAGTAAATCCCATCGCACCAGGCTACTTTTAAGGGCGAACGGGGAAAGAAGGGGAGTAGAAATGGGAAGCACGAAGATCGTGATGGAAGAATGGATGCTGTGGACCAGTTGCCAGAATTAATGCTCTCTCCTTCTGGCGAGGGAAACCAGCAATCGGGATCAATCGTAGCGCTTCAGGACATCGGGTGTTTCGAGGGTGAAGTGAGGATGAATGTCCTTGCCAGGTTTTTGTTGAATTTAGGAGAGATGAGCGATATATAATATAACATCCCATTTCTTTTAAAATGAATAATATAAATATCGCAATACTTTATAAATTATAGTTTTGCAATTTTCTATTTCTATTTATATCTCAAAGATGTATTTTCAATTTTTAATCTTTCTTAAATATTAAATTACGATAGAAAAACATCGATTCATTATTTAATACAAAATATCAAGGACATTTCCCATTCTTCTCCAATTGCAAAGGTGTCTTAGAACCAGCAATGGGTGGCTAAAGAATCCCTGAATTACTATCACAGAGGTCGAAACAGGGGTGAATGTTCGATCCCCGAAACATACATGGTCCACGAGGACGAGGAAACACCAGGTTTTTGTTCGTTCGTGACCGTCTCAATGCAATTCCTGTGAGCGCGCGCGCGAGCCCGCAACTCCACCGGAGCTTAAGTTCACGCGCCGGCTCACCTAAATTCCCCATAGCCGAGCTCTTTGTCTCTCTCGATCCTCTTTGTCCTCGTCGATTCCAACCAACCACCACCACCCTCGCTCGCCCACAGAATCCACTAGTTTTTCCTGTCGGATTTCTCCTCTCGTTTCGACGAGCACGCCCTGAAAAGACATGGGGGTTGGTTTCATGTCTGTGGTGCGCGATTCATCATAGCCAGCGTCCATTCAGACAGGCGAGCGTGTGCCCGCGCATTTTAACGTGATCTTCGTAGAAGCCGGCTGTTTTCGAAAGATTTGCTCTAGGTCGCTCGATTCCATGGATTACTGGAAGATCGCAATGATTTTACGTGATCTTGATTCTATGATTTGTAGTTTGTCAGGCGTCTTGAATGATTAATAATTATTTAAGTTAAAGAATAGGTTGTTGTTAATTTTTCTGAAAGACTTTCTAAATTCTTTTCTTATATCTCTTTAGTTTCGAATTTCCCTTTGGGTTTCTTAAATATTAAATTACAATCGAAAAGAATGGATTTGTTATTTAACACGAAATATTAGGAGCATTCCACGCCCTTCTTCAATTCTAAAGGTGTCTTAGAAGACATACAAAAGAAACTGATTTCTATTCGGAAGAAGACACATTTGTCTGATTATTTGGAAGGGTAGAAAGGGTTCGAGCAAGTGTCGCATGGATGTGGGTTGATTCAGAGATAGAACGACAACACATTTCACTTCTTTCTATCAAGGCTGTTGAGATGGTCGCGGAGGATTCTCCTCGAATGAGAGTCGGTGACGCAATATTGTGGCCAGGGCATCGGCCTAAATTATTAGCATACTGCGTGTCTAAGCATCCGGCGGGAAGTTTATGCGAAAAATACAGGGCGGGTAAGCTCGACGCCTGGGATGCATGGGTGCCATTGTGCTAAGAGAACAAACAGTCGAATTGCCAGGATTTTACCCCACCTCTTCGAACGACGCTCGCTGAAGATTGGGTTAGGACGTATCCTATTTTTCCACTTGCTCTCGAAAGTAGGAGGAATATTTTTGCCAGTCTTAAAGGATATTCCGTGCGAGTGAGAGATAAGGTGAATTGGTAGAAAGTGTACTTGACAAAAGTGTGTACAGGGTTGATTCACTTGCCTTTGAATCTCCAATGATGGATATAGGCCGTTGAAAATGGTATAATTATATGGTGTTGAGTAATTTTAATATAAAGGAGTATTTACCGTGTCTTCTCAACGCACTGACATTTATTTATAACATCAAATTGTATCAATAATAGAAATAATTGGAACTCGTGTGTGAAGGGGATGATTAAAAGGCAAGTGACTCACCCTGTACGTGTTTTCAAAGTTCTTGCGAAGTGCTTGGAATATTTTGAAATATTGAAAGTCTGTTTGTATTTATTAAAATTCATATTATCGAATTTACATATTCATTGCAAAATGTATAATAATTCCAATTCTATAATCCATATATTAATTTGATTATTCATGTTCTATATAATTCATAAATTAGAATACCGAATTTTCCTGTTACATTTCAGTTACATGTTGCAGCTTCCGTGCTGATATTTGCAGCCACGCAGATTAGAGCATCAAGCGAGAATCCCTTGGCGGGTTACAGGCCTCATATGAGTACAGGTTTATGGGGCTTGTTCTTCTCGCAGCTCGCTCTAATCCTGGTAATTCCATTAATGCCGATACTTGCTGCTTTATCCTGGCAGGATGTGTTTACCATCCTGCTGCGCTCGCAGGCACACGCGTACATGTATGTACTCGTATCGAAACCCTGTTATTTCTCACGTGCCAACTCTCATGCGTGCGTGCGCGCGCGCGCGTGTGTGTGTGTGTGTAGAATACACGAGTGAAGCTGGTGCGTTACGTTATGAAAATAACGCCAGCCTCGAGCACGCGTGTAAATCTCGGCAAATATTATCTCTTTCTCTCCTCTCGTGTGCGGAAATCCTGTATATTTACTGGCAAACTATCCTGCACTTACACGCACACGCATCGTTAATCCACGGTGTTTTCGGCTGATCAGTAACTTCTCTTCGCAAGTACCATCGTAAAGAATTCTCTCTAGTATTTAGAGGTGTTTTCAAATTTTTTTCATGTTAAAAGTAGTCTAAAGTTTGCATTTTAAAGAGGTAGATTTTATACTTTTAGAGTTTGTTAAATTGTAGAGTTTAGTGAATCGATCGACATGGTATTATAAATATTTGACAGACTATTAAAAAAAAAGAAATAACTTCTACAATACGACTTAAAAACTTTGAAACACATCAGAAGTGTATTTCAGTGCTCTGCATCTTTCTCCGAGAACCATAATGTGTCACACGTTATGGTCGAAGAATACTTGGAATCGCGGCGCGTTTAAATTGCACTGCGAGCCATGTTTCTACAGTATTATGCTGACCGAGTATGCACTTACGTACACACACATATACAGTGTAGAAAGAGAGTAGTCGGAGTAGCAAATGGGGAGAATGGAAGTTTTCATATCTGTGCCTTGCAAGGCAATGCACACCAAGACAGTTTTGGTAGACGGTACAACACGTGGTCAAAGCTGTACTCGGTTGGCTACTCCACTTACTTACAATGTTGTTCACCGAGCTAACAAACAATCTCGACGCGTATATAGTGGCAGTGTAATCTTACACCCTTCTACCAACAGTAACCACCCCCTCCGCCTCCTCCAACGTCAGCTTCACCTGTGCTTGTGCTACTGGTTGGTCCAACCCTTGAGCGACCACCTCGGATTTCTCAGCGTCTTGGAGCGTTGACGCGCTGATCTCATGGCGTTAGCCGAGCAAGCCGGCTTATTTAACAGAAACATCGTAACCCGATTTCTCATTTCAACCTCTACGTTACCACACGTACAACGCGCGCCTCCGCTCTTATGGAATGCGTTTATACTGGCGAATGACGACGGACTTGGTGTTGATTTTGTTGCTTTGGGTTTTGCTTGTTTTGTTATGGTGAAAGGGTGCGACTATCTTTGTTGCTAATGTGTTCGAAGAATGTTTAATTTGATCTTGTTTCTTTTGATATTTTTTAGGTCCTTTTGTAATAGTGTGTGTGAGTATCAAATATTAGTTAGTTTATTTTGTAGGGTTTTATTCGGCTTTTGATATTTCAAGTGACTGTTGTTTATGTGAAGTAAAACATACTTGTAACTCCGATTATTCATAAAAGCATGATCGGATTCAAAATGTATACCTACATAAACATCTGCAATTTTATAATAAACTGAATATCCTTTATAACAGTTTTAATTTAATTTCATCCAATCTGATTTATTCTCTAAATCATACCGCATTCCTACGCGGCGCCTGTGCGAGTTCAGTTTACAGTGAAGGTGTTCAATTCGAGTGGCGTTAACAAAGGGGAACAACCTTGCCAGCTCCATAAAGATTGTTACAGTAGTCGAGAGAAGCTGTAACATTCCTGATGACTCCGCTGGCGTCAGCTATGGATCCCGAATTCGAGATCCTGTTTAGGCGCCGATCGCGATGAAATCGGAGAACTCTCGTGGCGGTTGTGAGAAGTACTCTTTTGGTTTTAACATAAAATCTTGGTTTAAAATGAAACCAGGTGGAAATTCAGGATTATTATAATTTTAAACTAATTTCGAAAAGGTGGAGATTTTTAATTCGGCAAGTGTAATAATTGTAATGTTTGTGATGAAATATCTTTGCAACGGATAATTCAATCTTATTAAATAAACCGTTACACTAATTAATCGAATATGTTTAAAACAATTTATTTCTCAGACTACATACAACCCTCGCACGCTAATCGTCATTCACAATGACTGTCTTAACCAGCCGAATTTAAATACCTCTCTTTACCACTCCCTCGTTCCATCGGGACTTCCTCGATTCCCAGAGGAAGAGAACAAAAGCTTGGTAGAGCGCTGGCTTCCTCGTCTCGACGAGGTCTCCTCGCTAGCCGAGGAAGTTAGAGCGAAGTATTTCGACACACGCCTGCCTACGAGTAACAATTAGTGCAACGACTATCTGCTCCTTCGCACACCCTCGCAAGCCAGAAAAACCTAACAACCCTCTGCCGCCGAGAGGAAACGTCGCGTAGGGGATGCTTGCCTTTCATCAACACATATCCGGCTGTCCACAATTTCAGGGGATGAACGAACGAATAAACGTTGTATAAAAGTTAAGAGTTTCATTATTTCTTTTTGAGATAAATTATTACTTAGTGTATTCGTGTTTGAAGTCTTGTATAATTGAGTATCTAATTGAATTATTAAATAACAAAAATACCTAACTCAGAAGAATCATTCGAAAATGTACACATTCAATTAACACAATCCTATTAAATATTTATTACAAATTCTATCATACAAAGCCCTCCGAACACCCAGCAAACATATCGGCGAAAACATTGGAGCATGCAAAATTTGTTGCATACGCAGGGACTTTTGCATAGGGGTTGAAACGTAGCACCGGGTGTTTTTTCACGTGGCGAGAGAGAAAGAGAGTAGGATTTGCCGAGCACACATCCACGGGAAACTACCCCTTTCGTACAGGCGTTGTTAGTCGAGGCTCGGTACGCGACGGATCGAAAGATGGTGAGGGTAGAGAAATGGTCGATCCGCAGTAGCAGAGCTTGCGAGAGAGAGAGAGAGAGAGAGAGAGAGAGAGAGTCTGGCACCCTCCGGGCACCTCGAATGGGCGAGGCCCTTGCCCTTTCATCCGCGAACAGCCCGCCCTTAAACAGCCCTAAAGTAAGTCACTTCAGCCCCTGACGTTAAGTGTGACTGATCGTCCAGGCGTGCCTCTAAAATGGCCACCCAACGTACACGCGTCGTCATCCCGACGATCATCAGAATTCCTTATGAAAATACAGTCTCAAGAAATTCCTAGTTTCTATCTATCGAAATAACGCTTGTATCAGTTTTTGTTTGATTTTAGAGTTATTGAAAGAAGAGGGTGGAAGATTGACAGTTTTTTGTTGGAGAGAATCTGTTTCTTTGATGTTTTTGTTATAAGTTTCTGTTATAACATGAATTTAAAAGATATGATGTTTTTTCATTAGTAATTTATATTTATTCGTATGTTAGCTTCGTTCTTTTTTGGATCTCGTTTGCCGAAGTTGTTTGGTTGCACTTTGTTCGATGTTAATGATCGAATCACTCGTATCATCTATTTGCTTATTTCTCTCGCGCGACAAAAAGCTTTGCTCGCATTTTTCTCTGATAAAAGGTAGACGCGTGTGACGGGATTACTTGAAAATCGGTGCGCGCACTAGTTGGTTGGCTGCTAATTTACATGTAGGTAATCATCGAGGATGATTTGTATACAGGCCCAGGCTCGGATACTGTTATCTCCGCCGGCAGCGATAATTTCGTGCAAAAATGGATAATTGCTGTCGCCGGTGTTTTCCACTTGGGCACGTAACCCGCTTTGCATGACGTCAGACTGTCGTCCTCGCTGGAGAGTAAAGTATAACATGCCACATGCCACGCTTTTGCAGACGCGCATCCGCTAACATATGTGTGATTGTGTGTGTCTTCTTAGTTTCGCCGATGATACTCGATGATGTTGGAGATCCGTTTATAATTGCTCGGAACAAAGACGCCGACTGTTTCTAAGACGAAGGTGCTATTTTTGTTTGATTTATTAGGATTTTGCTATGTTAAAACCGACGTTGTGAAAAGTATGAGGAATTCATTGTTTAAAGTTTCTGTTCCGGGAAGATGTAACTAACACACACTGTTAGTCTGATTCTTTTTAATACTTTCTTCGACACTTTACATAGCATAATAATTTTCGATAATTTATTCGAAACATCTGTAAGAGTTAATCGGTTAAATCAATTAAAGGAGTTTAAAACTACGACTCAGTTTAGAAGAAATGCGTGCGTGTATATTTAGAGGCCTCGCGAGAAGTTATTTGGCTATAATTTAAGTTACGTCGATCTGGCGATTAGAGGCGCGACTAACGTACCATTATTTTACAGCTTGGCTTTCAGCCAACTGAGCTGACTTACCCGTTGATTCGCTGACGCCACCGACGCCTTTATGGCTAACTTTCCGAGATCTTTTCTTCGCCGCTTCGAGTCTTTGCCGACTTGTCCCGACAGTGATTAGTCTTATGACGCGTGTCGGTTGCTTGTAAGAATTCCCTCGCACTCGAGTCGAGTTAAATCAGATTTAATCAAAACGACTTCCTTAAATAATTTATTATAAACTGTAAATGTATTATTAATTTGAAAACTTTTACAGCCACGATTCCCTTTTGACTTCTGACTCTATAAATCTTTGGATATTCATCCCTTCAATTTTTATTCCTTTTTGCCATTCAATTATCATTTTCAGTAAGTCCATAAAAATACAAAGGGTGTGAAAGATAGTTCTACCGTAATATATCCGAATAATGTTTCTGTTTTTTTCCTGACAATTTATCTCAGCAATTTCATCCTTTCTACGGAATATCTCATACAATTTCCGCTTCTGGGAATCATCTCGGACATATCCATCCTATGCAAAGAACCCTTCGGCCGACATTTGTTCCTGTTCCGTGTGAAAGGGACGTAGGGGATGATGCTAGGTCGATCTATTACCAGCGATCGCAAGAATTATGATATAGAGCTCGATATAAATTGGCCGCACAAATCAGGGGGGTGGTGAAGACTACGAGATATCGGAGAAGGAAGTGTTTACGGCAAATATTTGTGGAGCGGCGAGCGAGAACATCGCTTGGTATAAATCATCTTGTAGGACATTACTCTACATCTTTCCTCCTTTTATCATCAATTGCTTCGTATCTTCGGCAAGGAAGCGCACGCGCTCCTGGACGTTGTGCGATACTATGTTTGCCTCTTTTATGATCATCGAACTCGTTTCAAGGAAATTAGTAGGTCTTAGGAGCTTATTTCTTCGATTTTCTGGGAAAATGTAGGAGTTGTAAGGATGATTTCTTGTTATATCGAATTCTCTTTTGTATAACAGATAATATTTTGTTCAATACCTTGTTAATATTTTATTAAAAATTGTTTCTATGTGATTGTATGTAATTTATATTATATATTTAGACAATCGTAAAGATATTAAGGAATAAGTAACATCATCATTACAACATATCATCTAGTTATCATTTTTCTCATGACTTTGACAGGACTTTCGTTCTACTTGACCACCAACGTAGAACTCTCGGATCTCAAAGGAACGAGCGTTTAATAGTGCTCGAAGGCGGAACTGCGTTCACGGCAGTAACTTGTCTGACTTATTGTCATTGGTGCGATTGGAGGCAGTCAGTAAAACTACGAGCGGGCTAAATATCTCACGCATTCCCTTGGCTTCGCGCTCTTTGACGCTTATTATCGCCTACACGCCCGTGAACTTTCAACCCTGAGGATACATCAGAGCCGCAGCCAGTCGTCGAGCAGATTCAGACTGTGCAAAAGGACAATGACAGTTTGAAAACGATGCATGACAGCTCGAGGCTCGTTTGCTTGTGAGAATTGTCATTCGTTTGAAATTATTTTCAATCTCCTCGAACGCGAGTAGAATTTTATTGATGGACAATGTAAATGTTGAATGTTAATAGTATT
This sequence comes from Ectemnius lituratus, assembly GCA_910593735.2. Taxonomy (NCBI): domain Eukaryota; kingdom Metazoa; phylum Arthropoda; class Insecta; order Hymenoptera; family Crabronidae; genus Ectemnius; species Ectemnius lituratus. Next base: position 4,963,748 of record OU343044.1, on the reverse strand, counting down.
TTATTGTAATGATTAAAAGATAGTGGTGAATTTAGAAATTCATAGAATGATCGCATTTAAAAAGAAATAATATTTTTGAAATAGTTGAAAGATTTTCCTTCAACCGAAAGTTTAATTTAATTTAGTGTCTGCTTTCACTTTGAATGTACGCTACCTTTGAGAATTGTCTCGTAGCTTTCGTAGCAGTAATGAATAACACTTCCGGCATAAAACGACAAAGCTATAGCGGGATCAATTTATTTGCGGGGCAATAAATGCATTTTCATACACAAACGCGAAAGGATCCCTGTGCGCAGGGTGCGGGGATTAATAACGGAGGCGGGCGTGCAAATCGCTTAAAAGCGTTAAAGTGCACGCGTGGGAACCGGCGCATCTCGACAAGCGAGAGAGCTCGAACGTCCAATTTAATCTTGCGATCGATTGTTTAACCATATTGTTGGATACGCATGTGCGGCATTCGGACAAATTGTAAATTTCGTAGTTTGCATGTTTGAACTAATTTCACTATGTCATACGTGTCTGTTTTATTTAATTTTTCTTCGTCATTGAACGATAAAAGAGATAAAAATCATTATGCCATTGCAAATTCCAAATTTTCAGTAGATAACAAGAAAACCATTTTGACTGCTATTCAATTTTAGTATTATTCATTTGTATGTATCATTTAATCATTTTTCAATCATTGTATCAGAGTAAAAGTTCAAAGTTCTTCCAGGAATTTATTTCTCAATTTCGCAATATATTGATTTATAAATTGTAATATATAACAAGGAAGTTGTCTTTACTGTTATTAAATTTTCCGTATTATTCATTCAACAAATCTTGATATGACAAACACGAGGAAGAAAAGTGTTATTTAAAAAACAGTTCTCATGGTCGTCGCTCTTCCTTGTAACAAAATGTTTATAAGCATTGTCTCGAATGGATTGGAAGATTTCTCATTGGGTTTGCGATCGAGTGATTCCGATTTCCATGGGGGGGGGGGGGGGGGGGGGGGAAGAAATCAGTATTGTGTTGGGTAGGTAAGATTGCAACCTTGGCACGGTAGTACGATAACAAGGATGTCTGTTGTGCTGAGAGTGCAACTTCCACTGTAATCAAGGCGCGCGTCGTCCCCGGCCACCGTCGGACTAAATACAGGCTTGCATATGCTTCAAACAGTAGCTGCTATCGTCTTCTACCTGGCGACGCGGATTCCGATACGCTGTCGGACTCTAATGAATTAGAGAATTGTTCAGTCTAGTCGAGAATATATTAAAAACTTGTGATAAAGTTCCTTTCTATCAAATAAATATTGAAACGGGTTAGTGTCCAGTGTGAGTCCGAAGGACAATTTTAAAATGAGTTTTGACATTAAAAATGGATTACTAATAAGACATTTTTCTTTCGACTGTATTAAAAATTTCTCGAAATCTTGTTAAATTGAATTAAAAATTAAATCTAGAGTACTTTGTATTGTCGATTGAAAATGATTAGAAAAGGAAATTAGTTGATGTCATAGGTAGTTTGCAGGATTGCAAATTTTCGAAGGTGAGAAACGATGACAAAAGCTTGGCGAAGGGTCTTTCACGATGTTTCCGAGGCTCACCGGGCAAACTGCCATGACGGGGTTGCGCGCCGTGACGACCTACGTCGCGCTTCTCATGCCTTTTATTATCCCCAGCCTTCCCTCGGCCCAGGACCCCACAGCTCCTTTTATTTCACGATTTCTCTCTCATTTCGCTAAGGCCACCCGACTAGAATGCATCCACTCGTTCGAAGCTCTCGCAAATTTGCCAATTTTATCGCACAGAGATCTGTCAAAGAGCAATCTAGGATTCGCAGATTTATAATGCCTGATTTTTGAAGCACATCGAAGAAAGTAAAAACAACAAAGTGTTCGTCAATTATAGAAAATAGTTTACAAGTTATTTTTACAGCTACAATTCTTAAAGTCGAAATGTTTAATTTCTTCAATTAATTACACTTTTAGACGAAAGTCTTGCAACATTTAAAATCCAAGTTACTATTTTTTAATTTAGATAAATCTATCAACAGTTACACATCAGTTTCTTTAATTACTTCCACTGTCAGACAAAACGCTTTCAAGAATAAAAATCGAGACACTGTTTCTGGTGTCTAATTCACACTGACATGCCTGAAGTGACCGATATCGAGTCTGGTAAGATACGTGTAACCAAACATTGCTAGCTCGGCATATTTCGAGGCGTCAGGATTGCGCTTGTCACGAGGTAGTCGCCGGTTAAAAGTACGATGTAACACTGTAACACAGACTGGTAGAAATAGCCGACTCACGTTTCATGTTGAATCGCCAAAAACGAAAGTCCTCTCACATGGATGTCGAGCGAACGAAGCACATATTCCACTGAATCATAAGCGGGTGAACTTGAATCTCTTTCGAAAGGAACTCACGATCATCTCGATGATTTTGGTCGCGGCGTACGAGTCGGGTCAGAGGACAAGAGTGCAGCGGGAACTTAGGGTGCGACGTAAGCAAAACTAAACTTCACTCTTCTTAACTCGAGATCCCAGTGTCACATTCCTCCCCACCACTCTCACTCTTTTTGAACGTGTCTACGTGTGTGTGTGAGCGCGTGTTTTCACGGACGAGCTCGCTTACAGATTTCGTTAAAAGGAGCTGCCTTCCTTTTGGGGGAAGCTGGGATCATTGGTTAGTGGAATCTGAATTCCATTGCAATCCTTTTATAAAACAAATTAACGAAAGTTTGTTCTGATTCTTAGAAATTGCAATACAATCTTTCAATTTTTCTTTCAATGCAAAGTTTCTAAATACTCAAATTTAATAGCGTTGGAATTCTAAAACTTAGTAATTAATATTACAGGTCTGAGAAAAAGTATTAATTGGTACTACAAATTGGAAAGAAATGAGTGTCAGTGATCCTAAAAGTTCTCATGACTTGTTGCTCGTTAGGATGACCGAAGCGGTCATCTCCGGGGGTAAGTTTCAATGGGATGACCAGCGTCGGTAGGAAGTATCGAATGTCATGTTTCTACACGTGTCCGAACACTTACGACTCGTTTCTCACCTAGCGGCGCGCGCTAAACGGTCCATGTAACAGCTGTAGTTTTGCGGCACTTCTGATCCCAACTGATCCTGACTACCGGCGGACGTTTACAGAAATCTGGAAAACGCATTTCAGGAAGAACGACACGCTCCTTTGGTACTCGTGGGTTGGGCACTTCCGTTTTGGATGTGAGACCGGTCACTTGTCGGACCTTTAACACTTTGCATCTTCCTTCGCTGCAGGTGTAAGAGTGAATTTATTATTAAATAATTTAAATAGGAATTTTTATATTGATAACGAAAATACCTTTGATGTTTGTTATACTTTAGAAATATAATTTTATCCTGTTTATAGAAATATAGATACGTATCTTTACTTTTATTTAGACTCGTAGATTATTTGCTAAGTGTATTGGAAACACTTTGCACTTGGTATAAACTTGTCATAAAATCTATCACTCCAACTATATTCCTCACTCTTCCACTCTATTTTTCCTCTCTCTTCAGCTTTCTCTGTTAAAAGCGAGTCTCAGCGGGGACCCGAACAGAGAGAACCTTTGTCTCTGAGCAGTCGATGCCGGAACAACCGTAAATTCATCAGATTCGAGTGGCGTTCGCGTGGACGCCGAAGTGTTGGTTCGACTAGGAAAGAGGATAATTTCAAAGCATAAAAATCCGAAGACGTAAACAGGGGTTTTCTCTAAGAGAACGATACTTCAATAGGAATTTCGTTCATGACTTTCCGAATTTATTGTCAAACTCGTTAGCCTTTAAGTGGACGAATGATTTAAGAACGTTGACAACCGATTCGCTTTCACTGAACTTCTCCTAGACGAGTTCCTTGAACACTAGTTTCTTTATTGCATCGAGGAAAGTTGGCGCAGTTCAATTTGGACAAGGAAATAATGTGGTCCAATTGAGTTCATTGTTTCATATGCTTTTGGTGGTATTTCTGGAGGCGAATGTTACAGTGTATAGTCTAAGGACCATTTGCGCACGTGCCAGGATGTTGTGAGGCGGCGCACCCTTGCTGTTGGCAGAGTTGCATTGGCAATCCTTTATTTTTAGTTTCACTATTATTAGCGAGCTCGAACGATTCATTTGCCAATTATTTTGCGAGTATTTCAAATAGAATTATGCAATTCTGTTAAACCAGTTATTACTAAATTATTAGTTAAATTCAAAGTAACTTCTTAGAGGTATTTAATAATTAATAATTAGATGAATTTTTATAGAAGCGCAAAGAATCTGCTAAAATGAAATTCCTGAAAGAGTTAAAACGCAAAACCCTTCGAACTTCTCTTCAAAAGGGTGGAAAGCAGTGATAAATGGTTAGAAAAAATGTTTGAAAACAGACGATGAGCCTGGCAAAGCAACGCGAGCAAAAGATCACGTAAGCGCGCGTCCCAATCGCATTCTTAGATTTCCAGGGTTGCGACAGCTGCGCGAACGCATAACTTTCCCTTCCGAATACATAGTCGGAAGGGTGTCGGTGGCGGTCAGAGGATCACGTACGGGGGAGGGGAAGATCGCACCGTGGATTTTTCCTTGGCTACAAATGACTTTAGGAAACGGCACGCCTCCCCGCGGCTGTTACACGCGACACTGTTTACTCAAGCGGTATTAGACGCAGCCTCCACAACTTAGAACTTAGAAAGCCAACCGGCGCACAGCTAATCTCGAAATAATACTTCGACGCGCGCGACACTCACGTAGCCGAGATATTAATTACCAACAACCCCTTTCCAACTGGAAAACTGTCCCGAAGATATTCACAGGGACCAGTTGATCGGTAATAAATTTTTAGAGATTAGACGACGTGATTATCTTCTGTGTGCAGTTTGTCGAAGAGGTTTAAAGAAAAGGGTGAGAATTTTTAGTGATTTGTGGTGTGCGTGTTGTTGTTGAATTTCCGCTTTGAGTTATCTATTTCGGGCAAATTTTTGCATAGTATAGTTATGAAATTGTTCCTTTTAACATACTTATTTCTGGTTGTTTTCCAGTTTTTATTAATGAATGCTGATTTTTTGGTATTGAAAGGATGCGAATATCTTTCACGCGCAATTTATCGACGAGATTCGAAGGAAAGGGTGAGAATTCCTAGCGATGGGTGCTCGAGTATCGAAGGATCATGCGGGTACTGTAACCAAAGATTCCAATGATGCCGCCGATGAACAGAAGCGAACACGTTTCAAGTTATCCGGGATATCGGCTCCGATTACACCTGCGCCCTTCGAACTTCCGAATGTTTTAAGTTTGGGAATCGAAGGGTCTTTCTTCTCTTATTCTCATCCCTTTGGGAACCATCGTTCGATCATTGGCATTTCGCATTCTTTGTTAGGTTCCCACATCTGAACAGTTTCAATCTGATGAGTATCGAGTCAATTGTTAAGATATGCAAGTTAGTATGCACGTCAATAATAACTTAATTTGAAGAATAATATGCAAAATTCTGTTTTAATATTTTATAATCAATATTTTGCTTACATCGAATTAAAATCAATTCAATCATTTTCAAGTTTACCACGAATAAAGACAGACCAAATTTTCAAATGCAAGATTAAGGGTAGTTTCTCAATGGGATTTTCAATGACAATGAATCAAAATCATTAGAATCGCGAATTTCTAGCAAATGATTGGTAGTTTCCGGATGCGTCGGAGTAAGAAAATCGATGGCATTGTTTCACGAACCTTTAAGCGCAGGGGGCGGCATCGCGCGGCTCCCACCCGAGCGAGTTGGACCACCTCGCGCCGAAAGAATCAGGCTCTCCTGCTTCGGAGAGCTTTGCTAGCCGACGGCTTGTCGCTGCCAGGCATTACTAGCTCGGGCGATCGATCCCTTGCAAACTCGCACTTGCCGGCTAGCTCGACCGAAAGAAAAAATGCAGAGGACAACTCACAATTGTACACTCGACGATTGTTTAACTGGCGAACATATCCTTGCCGCAGATTCGTCAAAAACCACATAGTCCTCTCGAATAAGTAGACAAAAGATTGCTCTGACTTCGAAAGCATTCGCGAATCCAACCCTTCGAGTATCAAACACCCTTTTGGAGAACACTCGTCACAATAGAAACTCAAAAGTAGTAGTTTCTCGACGATAAAAGTCTCAATTAGAAAGATCGTGTTAATAGCATTCGAGAAATGTAGTTTATTCTTATAGAGAAATCTCGAAGCGCACTTAACTTGACTCGACGCACTTGGTTCTTATAAAACACAGCTTTCCTGTGCGAGAAACAGAAAGGAAGTTCCAGTTCTATTCTTAACATTAACGTTTATTATATAAGTGAATCTCAAAGTGCACTTGCTGCACTTAACTCGACGCACTGTTTAAGTACAAACTCGAGATGCAACTTTCTCATCTGAGAAAATTGCTAAAACGAAGTTTCCAGTTCGATAGAGTATTACTTTATCATTTATCCTACGTGGGAATGATGAAAATGATGAAAATGATGAACTTGGTGCACTTGGTGCACTTGGAACACCTTGAAAATTCTCTCAGCCCCGAAAGAGGGAGAATCTCGTGGGATGATGATGCATCTTGTCACCAGGTGTTATCGCGTTGATTTCGACAGGAAGGCGAAGTCATCGCAGGAGCGGAATTAAAGCGGTGCCACGCGGATTTGGAACTACTGGACGCGCGTGCACGCCGCGCTGGACTCCCCACCGAGCGTGGTCCACTGGACCACCAACCTGCCACCCTTTCCTCCCTTTCCTCCCTTTCCTCCCTCTTTCGCCCCTCGAATATCACCGTGTGCCTTTTCTCTCGGCTCGAATTCCCTCTTGCTCGTACGCTTCGTATATTCTGTGCTTCTGTCTTTGTTCATCTCGACGCTATTAGCTCCAGCCAGCCTCCTCTCTCGCCCTCGTCGTCCTGGAAAAGCCCTGCTCGGCGACGCCGCCGCGCATACCCCTCTGAGTTTCGCTTCCACAGTGATTCCCAACTGGATCGCTTCTGAGATTTATTCGAGATGAATGAAAGCTTCGTTTGTGAATTTAAATGTTAGGTTTGTGCGGGTAAAATAGTTGTTTTTTATATTTGTTGAAGGAGAAAATATTGTGGGTTGTGGATATTTGTTTTTGTTAAACAGGAAACTTTGTTGTTAAAGGAAGTTTGTTTTTAATTAAGAAGAGAGTTCTTTTTATGTGGGAATTTACTCCGAAAGAAGGAAGGCGTGGGAATAGTTTTTTTCATTTAGTGTTTGTTTAATGTGATTTGTTTTATTTTGGAATTGTGCTCTATTTGACTTTGTGGAGGGTTTAAAGATTGGTTATCAAGAGATTACACATTATCACTTAGATACAAAGAGTACCAGAAATAATAATAATTCCAAATATTCAACATAAAATACAAACATTCATACACATATTTCGCATTTGAAATCTCATTTTCCACCTTCAAAACTTTCTCCAAACCATCCAAATTCATCATACAAAAAAGTGTTCAATTCAACATTCTACGAAAATTATACCAAGTTTAATCATATTGAATGATTTTCGACAAAAAACAACCGATAGGGAAAGGATTGAGAATCTCTGCGCTATGTATGACACGAGAGCATTGTTATACGCTCGAGATAACGCCTCTCTTCGGGATTGGTCAGTCGGTCGCTCTCAGCCGCCACGCCTAGCGGCTCCTCTTTGTAAATATCCCCGCCAACCTGGCCACCCACACATTCTCATCCGGTGCGGCTTTCTCTCTTTCGCTCCCGCGTATTCACAGATTGGCGAGTGCGCGCGCGCGCGCGAGCGCCAACGCGTTCTGGTTGCGCCGCCTTCCAGTCATGAAATTCTGTCCTTGTTCGTCGTAGATCATCGCAGCCCTTTTCTATGCTTCTGCGCTTTTCCTCTCCTCTCCTCTCTCACTATGTTACGAAGACAGCCGCCCACCCCGCTCTTCCTGTCACAGTTGGGAGGCTTTTGCACCCCCGCCGTTGGGGGTGGCTTCCGGTTGCGCCGAGACAAAGTTTGTTCCTTGGCATTATTCTTGTTTATGATTTGTTTTCGATGTGCGGATTAGTAATTGTTCGTTGAAAGTTTCTTTGATTGAATGAACATTTTAATTCATTGAGAATTCTTTTAATTTGATTTGAAATTGGTTTATTATATATAGCTAAAAATTACATATAATATTTGGGTAGTTTGAATTTAATAAAAGGACTAACAGGCTTTATATAGATTTTATTAAAATACACAAACATATATGAATGGTAATGTGTTAATTTTTGTATAGAATAATCGTTCAATATACTTTAAACCTACCAACCTACTTTAAACTATATCAACCATGAGTCACCGTGTGCTAAAACACCATAATAATTTAGAAACGTAGCTTAAACATATGCGGGGCGATAAAAAGAATTGGACTCTGCAACTTATTGTTAGCGTATCGCGCGCGATGAGACATTCACCCCTGGAATGACGAATCCAGGACCTGGATGAGCTTCAACGCTGTTCTAGATTACATTTTCCATGGTGTCATCAGTATATCCTATCTCCTGGTAGCACGGGGTGAAACAGAAGCCGACATATACGATTCCAAACACACTGTACAAGTCTTACTTGCATCTGACTAGTCCACTCAAATTACATTCCACCCTCTTTGCTCTCAATCACGAAACTAAATGAGGGATGAAATGAAATCGAGACACGAAAGTTACACAAAACAGGCAATAGACTGATTTTTGGTGATTCTATTCGCGTCTTAAGTTGTCGAGATTCTATTACGTTTTTATTTATGATAACTCAGTATAAATGATAAATATTAGAAATAATAATCTATTATATCTTACAATATTTCTCAGATAGCAAAATTGATTATTTAAGTCAAAGTTGTAATATTAAAAATGCAGTAGTACAAATGAAAAGTTCCTAGAAGGACATACGCGAGCTACGTGTCAGGAAAATGCATTAAGTATTTTCAATCACGTCCCAAAGAAAAGGATCTTCGACGAAAGGAAAAACGTCCCAGCGATTTAGGCCTGGTGCGTTTATGGTGTTGTCTTACAGCGCATTATTTACGGCTCCATTTTTAATGACGCCTGTTTCGCATTGGCGGAGGTAAGGTGCGTACCATCGGAGCAGGTAGAGGCGTCAGTCGTGATTTTACGACATGGAAATCGCTTCCAGATGTCGACGATTCGCCGATGAGTTTAGAGTCCGTCGGAGGTGAGTTGCTTTCCGAAATTCCCACGGCCGAATTACTATGCTACCACACGAAAGTGCACAATAGAATCCTGGAACAAGAAGTTTCCGAGCTTTCGCGCCGCTCCCAACAGCGAAGGTGTGACGGAATCATTGGTGAGTCGCTGGCTCATTTTCTCACGGGACTTCCAGAACTGCGGACGCACGAGTTTCTAACTATGCGAACCGGAACTTGAACTTGAGGAAACAACCCCCTACTGATTCGACAAGTGAATCGACAATAAGTTAAACGAAAGAAAATTGTAAAGTTAGAATTTTAATTTGATATATCAAGGAATATTTAATATAGAAAATTTATTAGTTTAATAGTTTGTCTAATATCTGAAACTTAACAATTCTATTGTCTTTTAATGTTAAATAAAGTACAGGATGGGTATGTAAATAATAGAAACATATTTCGATGTGACACATTTATTCTAGACTAATTGTTTATACAGTAAGTTTTAATAAATATATTATATTACAGTTGAACAAGGTGGGACAATGAGAAACAACGAATCGGCTGACGCATAGGTGAAATGACGTTTATCAAAGGAAATGAATTAGGAGCATCGTCATTTCTCCATGAGTCAATCGAAGAACAACAGTTTTAGCTGGAGGAAATGAAAGAAAAATTTATTTCCGTCTGTTGAAGAGAAATACAGAGTGTACAGCTGTCAGGGAATACAAATTATGTGCATATTCGTGCCGCTCGATATATCATTTTCATTCGTCCCTCTCGCAATAGCGGGTCGCTTGAGCTCCGAAATCGTTTTATCTATTACAGAACATCCCGGTCCTAGTTGAGAGAAGTAACACTTATGACAGAGGCGTTCGCAATAGACATTCTTGCACACTAGAGCACTATAGAGTTATCTCGATGGCTGATACCTCGATATCATCCTTCTCGGGTGAGCGTGAATGTGCAAGTCCCATAAAGAAGTTCTATCGTGGAATGCGTTATAGCGCCGTACAAGCATACAAAGCGAGGAGCACTGTGTTTCGTAAGTCTCTATCGAACGAATTCGTATCTTAACGCAGGACTAGACGCTTGCTCGAGATAGTCTCTCTCTCACATACACATGTCTCTCGAAAGGAAATGTGCGGAATGACAAAAAAAAAAGGTATACGGAGGCATATAGTGTAACGTCCGAAAAAAGAAAAGAAAACGATCGAGGTAGCCGGCACCGAGCCTGACTCGACTTTCATCCTCACCGAGACTCTGTATTCTCTGACTTTTCCCACTTTTTCGCCCGAGCCCCTCCCGTCACCTTTCCCTTCAGCGCTTTTTCCAATTTTTCGCTTTTTTATGTATATGTATGTTATATGCATATAAGACGAGTCTCGCGGGTAAATGAGAATGATAGATAGAGAGGATCTGCTTCGCCTAACGAAGTTACTCGAGAGCGCCGGACTATCAGACAGTCGGAAGGAGTGCAGCGTTCTTGAGAGTGTTCGAAGGAGAGAGAGAGAGAGAGGGTATGTTAGAGACACGTCTTGAAGCCTTTCAAACTAATCGCAAATCGGTCTCCGGTAATCTTGACGTTCACTGCTCGTCTACGGGAAAAGAAATCGCAACGAGTCTCCCGGATATACTCGAGTGTCGCATCCTCGGTGCGCACTTCTCCCTCAGGCCCTCCCTAGAAAACATTTGCCTAGTCTCTTCGGCCGCTCTTTACGCATAGTTAACGTCACGAAATTAAACGATAACGCTATCACTGATAATAATATTAGTTATATAATGCTATATAAGGCATAGTTCTTAAAACTCAGAATGCAAACCAGCTATGTATGATTACAATAATAGTAGTAATAGTATCAACAAGTATCGAGAGAAGTAATGACGGAGCAGCGATCGCGGGAGTTGAATGTGGAAATAGCGTAGGATCTGACCAATCTAACGACGCAACTAGATATCTCTAATAAGCAAAGTAAATTCCTTTGGCCCAACGTAAACGGTTCTCTCTCCGATTGTGCTAGCCGACGAACGAAAAAGAAGTAGATTATTGCACAATAATTTTTCATACACGCACATCATCGGTTCCATTAACATTGTTAAAGTCGCGAGCCACACTCATGTGCAACTTACGCGCGCGGTACGAAAGTCTCAACAAAATCGTTACTGGAACATTGGTTTAAGAGCTCGCGCGGTATGTCATTGGAAAGCTAAAAAAACCCGAGGAAATTACGTATGTACATGTGTGTCTAAGCGTGTATACTTATAGACATGTGTGAATGTCGTGAATGAGAATATCACAAACCTGTAAGAATGATGAATGTTATTCCCTTAGTTCAGCGAGTATGTACAAACAACGAAATGGTCCCTAACCATTCAATCGAATAAATAAAAAGACTCAAAGTATTTGCAGAGTACCAAGTATTTACGTGAACATTTAGGCGTCTCGCGACGATATTCAATATTACCTACTGTGTGTATGTGAGATGGTGCGAATTATTAGATGCGGGGAGAGGGTCGTATTAGACCTATCAAGAATGCGGGTGTATAAATGATGAGTCGATATACCTTTAGTAACAAGTATAAAAGTGTACTCTGCATATACTTAGTCTCCGAATTCTTAGCCGTCGTTTACTGATATGAACGCGTGATCATCAAGTATCCCGAGACCTTTGAAGGTGACATGTCTTTAACACAATCTTTAGAGAATAGATGGCAGAGCTTAGGATCAGGATAGGGATGAGAGTAGTAATAGGGAACTGAAAGCAGTTGAACACCTGAAAGAACTCACCAAGAGCTGACAGATGGTAGAGTCATCCAGATGCCAGTCCCTTGTTGGATCGTTAAAGCTATAAGTTTCTTTCTGTGAATAAAAACTAAAAAGCGACTCCATACGAAACTCAGTTACATAATTCAATCGTCAACAAGTTAGTCAATGGTGTTATGCGTAGCATGTTTCATTTACAGATCGGTCTGGGTTACGTTAAGCGAGCCTACACTAATGCTGATTTCTGTAAATGAAACACGGAATCATTCATGCCAGTGTCGGTGATTTTCGTTCATTACATAGCTGGTTCCTTTGACGGACGTGGTACAAAACTAAAAAATCTTAGTCGTGGCATTGTCTTCCCCTAGTATTCAGGGAGCTATATGCAGATACATAAATAATAGTTGATACTCAATAAAATTATCTCATAAATATTGTCTAGGTCGAAGATAGGAAGGAAAACGTATTACTATAAGATTATTATATTTTTCAAAAAGCAAGAAAATATCGCTGCGAGTGATTTACACCGACTTGAGTACTTGAATTATACGAATTATTTACAACTCAGGGTACATCTTAGTGTAAGTCACATATCTATGCCTTAGAGCAACGTATGTTATAGATGAGTACACATCGTCCATAGCACTGAAACGTTCATTTCACTTTTGGAATTTGTAAATCGTCTCCCGATCGAAATGCTCTCTCTTCAATATTACGATGTGAACAATGCGACCTGATTTCAATCTCTCAACTTCTTCCCACTTACTTTTGAAGGTAAAAAATATTACAAGCTTTATGTACAAAACGAGCTACAAAACAAGATTCTTGGCCCTAGTGGCGATTAAATATCTCGTGTCAAATTTTCGATCGTGAATTGAAAAACCCCGTGATTATTATGCTAATTGCGTTTTAAAAAAAAACATCACAGACACTGGCACAATCGTAATCATTGTTGGTGAAATTGCCTCCATTGACTGATGATGTTTCCATCATTACTAAAACCAGAGCGTCTGTCACACAGTCGTGTACCGATTGACTCCAATGGGTAGCTCCCTCCAATGCATGATGTTGCTTTTTTTTTTTAGGAAACGGGGGACTTACAGTGGGCAGTGGATGGTTGCATGAGAAGTGATTACAGTCTAAATAGCCCAGAAGAGCATCTGTGGATCGGTGTGAGGTAGTAATCCTGCAGCGGTCAAGTGCATACATATCCTTCCTGTGCTACTGTAGATGTGCCAGTACGCCCCTCCTGTAACACCGTGATTTCAACACTACCTTAGCAGTGCACCATGTCATTGTCATATCATATCCCAACAGAATATAGGAAACAAGTAGTTGAAACCGGTTAATTTTCATAAAACTCAACAAGGCATTCCCGCTCCTTACCTCCATAGAGCGATGGCATTTCTTTGAATGGAAATTTCGCCCAACAAATTCAAAATTTACTTACGACCCTCTACTGTTACACGTAGGTACCTAATTCCTGCTCTATGATGATTATTGTTCATTATATGTACAAAGTCTTACATCCTTATTAGCCGTCAATGTTTGTTTATAATCCTCCATGCTATATCCGGAATTGCTATCTTCTCCGCAAGATTGAACCACTAACGATCCTTCCTCGCCCTAATTAGGAAGGTGATGACATCATTTCCATGTTAGTCTTGCACGATTCTTCTATATGGAGCTTGTATAACATGGTCTTCAAAAGATAGTACCTGTGCTGCCTGCTGTTCTCCTTCGTTTACTCTTCGTTTCTTCCCACCGGCATCCACGTTTTGATCGGACAGTCTCTTCCTACTTGCGACATCCCCTGGATTTCGTGGCGAGACGCTCCCGCTATTTCTATTTCCGGTAATGTTGCCATTGCGGTGTACACTACTGGAAACCTGGACGGAAATAATGCAACATGGATATTAGTAGTAGATGAGCTGAAATCTGTTTGCTTGCGACTATTACCTTCCGTTCTCTCTTGATCAAACTTGAAGAAACATAGGTATGCAAATCCCTCTTTTTGACGTGCTTTGCTTCGATCCACATGCCTTCTTTCAGCATATTTAACTGCTCGGCTTGCCTTTGAACTAAAGTAACGAGTTTAGATAAATCTTCATTGCTTACGAAAATAATGGTTAGATAATTGGTTGAGTCGAAATTGAACATACTCGAATCCACAAAGGATTTTATATCATACGTCAGATCCACGTTCAAGTTCTCACTTTTCGCGAACAACAATCCGATGAACCACATAGAGCAGTGACCCTCTGGCTCTGGTTCAAGTGGTGGAAATGAGTCCGGGTTTACGTGTGCCAGTGTTATGTGAGGATTCCTTTCCAAGGTACCTGTTTTTGAGAGTTAGCAATTTTGCCATTTTGGCATCCGCTTATTATTAGCATTGCGTACAAGTAGCTCAATTCCAAAATACAATATTAGTGATTGGAAAAGTCAGAGATTAAGACAGAAGTCTATACAATGCACAAGCTTTTAGCTGCTGTCTTACTCCTGCGAAAACTCCATGTGAAAAGTAATAGTCTGCTTTTCGATTTGTACACGATCAGTGACGATGAGTGAAACCTTTCTCTCGTAACTGAGTATCACGTCAACGGTAAATCGGAAATCATTTTGAGGAAGAGAGCACATTGAATTCAAATAGGTGTATATTTATTGGGGTATTCAATTTTTTACCTATCAAATGCCGTATTTTAGACTCGACAAGGCCACACCATTCAAGCTGATCCTCTGCTGTCACGCTTCTAGCTAATAATACAATGTAATGTTTGTATTTGCCAAAGAAGTTGGGAGGTTCGAACAATTTGTCCCATGTCGCCTTCCCCATGATTATTTCTTCTGTTGATGAAAGACCTGTTTCAAAGGCTTCTTGCATTATCGTTCGCGTCGAGACGGAAACGTTAAATGTAGAGTTTTGTTGGGGATATGCCGGTGTTATGATCGGCATCAAATGATACCTATCTGATATATTTACCTAAAATATTGATTAGAAAACGAACAAATAATTAGTGGCGTAACAGATACCCAAGATAAGATATATAACAGGTATATTTTCTTACTCTTGGATCCCAAACAGGGAAACCCAGATTTACATTATCTGGAGGTTTTAGCAAAACTGGTTGTGGCCATTTCCACTGTGAGAATACAAGGAAAAACTTTTCTATTAATGTAGCTGCTACAGCATTAGGGTAAAGCTGGCACGTTCGAGCAACTAACATTGCCCATGACACACCACCGAGATAACCCAGAACATTACTGTATATTCCATGTCCTATGAGATACAAAGCATATTATTTGAACAGTCACCAAAAAATAGAATTAAATATTCATTGGGAATCCCATTGCAATTCTTACGTTTTGCCCACAATTTAATGGCTCTAAGTGCCAATCGGAAATTCTCGATATTTGGTACTAGACGCAGAATCTCGTCGGTTACTCTGCAACCATTTAAACTTCTCACACATTTCTGATCGAGATTTTTTAACAGCATATCATCTTTGAGATCCTAAATGGAAATTGTCAGTAAAGATACTCCTAATAATTGAATTCATTTGGACGAAAAGCCTTACCATTGAGTCGGGTATTTCTTTCAATGCTAATTTTGCAAATAACATGTCAATTTCTATACCATCAAAGTTCATTTTGATGACTGGTACAAAAGCTTCTTCCACTGCCTACAAATTAAATAAAGATTCTAAGACTTAGCAAGAAGCACGCAATAAAGAATCTCCTATATAACCAAACATACCCTTAAATCTGTAACTTCCTCTTGCATTTTGAGTAATTCAAAGAAAGATGTAAAGTAATCGGCCCTGTGTATATGACGCGGCACAACACATAAGGCATCAATATCAGCACCTTTGTGGTGTACCCCTAATCTGTACGAACCAAATGTATAGATTTTACCACCAACTTGCTCAGCCACGCTAGCTGGCATATTCCTGCTGATACTTGTGTCCCGTATCCACTGCTTGACCAATGCATTTAACTTGCTGCACGTTAAAAATACACTGGTATTTAAGAAATTCATATTTTACGCTTTGAATTAGCGTACTATTTGAACCATAATACCTTAGGATTTCCATTCTGTGATTTAATTCCTCCTCAGACTCGAAAACATTATATGGCTTCAATGCTTCTTTTAATTCATTTGTCCTACTTAGATCACTGGGTTTAGGTTCCGCTACGCTTATAGCGGATGTCATACCCAATGTGCGTAAGTTCTTTTCATTAGACGAAGCATTCGTGCTAGGATTATTACCCTGTGACGACCACATTGTGATATTTCTGATTCCTTTCTGTAGAACCTACAACAAGCATAGTAGCATTGCAAATATTTAACGTAGAAAGTACTACTCGTTCCAAGTGGAACTATTTAGAACGCCGGATGAACGTAGGAACATGCTCTAGTATAAATGAATGAAAGTCCAGCGAGACGTGCGAAACTTAAATTACGTTCAATCGCGTGGCTTACGTATTATTGGAAACACTTGTGGAGCTCAAGTAGTATATCCTTAGCGCTATAACTGAAGAATCGACTTGGTTCCTGTGCTATTCTGGTTGGCGCGCAAGCAAGGAATCTAGGAAACGTGATAGTACCGATGCAGCACTGACTGATTCCTTACCGTTCTTGATACTGTGTCAAAGAAGTAATGACATGATAAAACGAGAGAACTCGTTCGCGTTGTCAGGTTACAAAACGCGTAGATGCCCGTGCTAAAGATGCATTGCGTCCATAGAGAAATCACGGCGGACTCCTGAAAAGGAAAGTGTACGCCTAGCGGAAACAGGCCCGTTCTCTTTGCTGCTTAGCCGGGAGAGCAGAGTACAAGAGAGCTCTAAACAATTTACGAAAAAATCACTCCGATCCGAGGATCGAGGGCCCAGGAATCATAGATCGTTGTGTTCGCGTCACCGACTATCGTGCTCAGCGGGCGCACGTACTCCTCGCTTGCATACGGCATGTGCGGCGAAATACACTTTACGCACAAATAAGTTGCATCCCACTTAGCCGTACAAATAAATAATTAAACGCTAGTTCTCGAAAATAATAGATAACACGTATACCCGCACCACACCACCTACAGTGTAAACATGGCGTCCCCTGACGGGTCTTTTTAGTCGCGAAAGACCATTGCAGCAGAGTTGTATCCTTGAGGAAATCATGTCCGGCCAGTGCAACTGACATCTGTTATCAGTTTATTCGAATGCATGAGTATTATTCTACTGGTTCATCTAAGTCCATAACGACAAAGCCGATTACAATTCTAAGCGAACTTTAAACTAATAATTGACGAAAAGTTAAGGCTCACGCGATGCACACTATAATTACGCAAACCCCCATATGATTGGACCATAGACTAAACTAGACGTATTCAACACGTGTGCTACTGTGCACCGCCGGTAGAAAGGCCCGGATGACGAAAAATTACGATCAGAATAATAGTCTTTTCCTTATTTTCTATTATTTATATTAAATCGTTTCTGCAGGGGTGTGCAACCAAATCTCGCTGACCTTAACTCATCTGTACGTGATCGACTTGCTTCGAAAGCATACTCGCTATATGCGTCTGCAAAGTCTCGTTTGAGTTCGGTCCAATAAAGTTTCTACTATTAGTTATCTGCTATATCAGCAGGGCAGCGTGTTTGCCGATTATTATCGACAGCGAATATATGTGTATATAGGCGATACATACTATTAAAAATTATATTTTCTTTTCTAACGCATATATATTAAGTATTCAAGACTTATGGCGTCATTCCTGAAATAGGTTCCCCCACTTCCTTTTAGCGCTATCGTGTATACATATATCTATAAATGCGGCATACCAGCCGGTTATACAGTTTGTGAGGTTTGCTACGGGAAGTCGATAACAGCGCTGTAATCATGATATAGAAGTCGTCATTATACCGCCGTTTATGATCAGTTATAGCAATTTCATTAATTTGCCCGACTTTTCCAAAGTCTGCAGCATAGGAGTATGTGTATAATTTCATATTGTTTATTGTATATCAATGGTGATGTTTTATGTATAATAATATAACAATAATTAACAAATATTCCTGGAAGAATTAATAATATGTTTAAATAAAGATGCGACGGTAAAGTAGGACTCAAGGATCCAATATCGACAAATGCCGGAAAGCAAGTGCCGCTCCATCTATCTTATATAATCTCGCTGACAGTACTACATCCGCATACGTCGTATGTAAAACACATATCTGCTCTCAGCTGTTCGACTTGTAATTAACCAACTTCGTGGGAAGACTATATAGAAAGTACATAGACATCGAGTATCTAGATCTAGATACTACTGTGCTTAAAGGTATGAGAATTGACCGACATTGTTGTTGACGGTGTCGACTGCGCCTGAGATAACGGAGTCGTGATCGCGCCATGCGTCTCTGCATACGTCGATGATTACATCGAGAAATTGTTTAAAATTAGTTCACTGGCGAAATACTTTTACTGGGTAGAAAAGCTCTCTGGCCGACGGTCGAAATATCCAGCAAGCAAACTTCGG
Source organism: Ectemnius lituratus (assembly GCA_910593735.2). Taxonomy (NCBI): domain Eukaryota; kingdom Metazoa; phylum Arthropoda; class Insecta; order Hymenoptera; family Crabronidae; genus Ectemnius; species Ectemnius lituratus. The sequence continues at coordinate 4,945,287 of OU343044.1, read as the reverse complement.
TAAGACGACACGACGGTCTACTGAAATAATCGGGTCGTTGCATAGCGCGCAGTCCGCGGATAGTTTGCCGAAAAGGCATTCGTGTAGATTTCACGAAGATGAAGCATAAATATTGCGTTTGGATGTACTAGTTTGTACTGATACAACACGCTTCATTAACACGAAATTTTAACAGATTCGGTACACCGATACGTTCCGTTTCGGAGTATCAACGTGACCACTTACAATGAAATGTCACTACGAAGTATTAGGTGTTGAGCGAACCGCAGCGGATGCCGATTTGAAGAAGGCATATAAGAAACTCGCACTACGATGGCATCCCGATAAGAATTTGGATTGCCCGGACGAAGCTAAGGAGCAGTTTCAACTTGTCCAGCAAGCCTGGGAAGTATTGAGTGATCCTCGTGAACGTGCCTGGTACGATGATCATAGGGAAGCGATTTTAAGGGGTGCAGCTGACAAGGAATACGAAGACGATGCCATAGATCTATTCCAGTACTTCACAAGCGCTTGCTTTAGAGGATACGGTGATGACGAAAAGGGATTCTATACGATATATCGTAAAGTCTTTGAAACATTGGCAGCAGAAGATGCGGAGTTCGCATTAGATGAAGATTTGGAGGAAGAAGTTCCTGGATTCGGAGATTCGAAAAGTTCCTATGAAGAAGTAGTTCACAATTTCTATGCGTACTGGCAGAGCTATAGAACTAAGAGGTCCTATGCATGGTTAGATCCGTATGAATTTCGGGATGCTTCAAACAGAAGGGTGCTAAGAATAATTGAGAAAGAGAACAAGAAGATTAGGGATAAGGCTAAAAGGGAAAGAAATGAACAAGTGAGGAACTTAGTTGCTTTCGTGTATAGGAGAGACAAGAGGGTACAAGCTCATGCTGTCAGACTAGAAGAGCGAGCAAAACATAATTTAAAGAAGACAGAAGAACGTAGGAAGCAACAACTCCTTGAAAGGCAAAGGCAATTGAAGGAACATAAAGAATCGGAATGGTCCAAGTTCTCCAATATGGAGGCAGAGTTAAAGAATATCGAAGCAAATCTAGCACAAGAATTTGGAGAAGAATCAGTGTCGGATAAAGATTCTGATGCCGAAGATGCAACAGATAATGCTCTCTACTGTGTAGCCTGTAATAAACTATTCAAAACACAAAAAGCGTTTGCCAATCATGAGAACTCCAAGAAACACAAGGAGAACGTCAGTAGTATGAAAGCAACTTTATTGAAAGAAGAAGAAGATTTTGAGGACGAATCTGAATCTGAATCTGAAGAGTATGAGTCGGAACCTTCGGAAGTCAACAACGAAAATTTAGCAACAAATTCTCAAATGCCAGATTTTCTATTAAATCCTAAACCTAGTACAACTATTGCGAGTGACGACAGCGGTGATGATTCCGAAGACGAGCTCATGTCGGATGACGAAGGTTCTGAAGATACAAAAAGTGCGGGGCCAAAGAAGGGTCTTCCTGAAGGAGTAAACCTTGCTACCGCTCCACAGATGGACGAAGCGATATATGTTCCTCCCGCAACGGAAGACACGAAATATGAGACCTCCGAAGAGGAACTTGTATCTGATCAAGAAGATGAGAGTTCTGAGGATCATCGTGTGTTACGAAAGAAAAAGAAACTAAAACGGTGTGCTAGTAGTCGTGGAGGACGCGAGACTTTAGCGAGTTCGACTTCGAGAACTAAACAATCGAGCAGCCAAAGTTTGACTGACGAGAAACTCCCAGGTAAACGTCTTAAAAAACCCCGGCGCAGGAAAGGTAATGCGCCCTTGAAATGTGAGAACAATGCTGAGACGTCCGATAAAGGAGAAAATGATGCGGAAGACCCCGTTGATGATCTCGAAAGTGACAACGATTCCGAAGCTGATACAGCTAACAATCAGGCACCAGTGGATAAACGTAAAGAAAAGCAGAAGAAGAGGAAGGAAGCGAAAGTACAAAAACAGATGGATAAAGGAAATAAATCAAAAACCAAGACCGCCACAGATGTTTCAGATTTAGTCAATCGATGTTTCACGTGTAATAAAGAATTCTCAACTAGGAATAAATTATTTGAACATTTAAAACGTGCGGGCCACGGCCTGCTAATACATGAGATGAATAGATTAAAAGGCCCAGAAGGGAAAGACAAGTTGCAAAAGAAACAGAAAGGTCCTTCAACTTAGCCGTAGACTATTGTACACAAAAATTAACTAGGACTGTCACTGTAAAATGTAAAGAAATATGTAACTTATTGTATCATATTCACGACCGAGAGAAATGTTTATTAAATAAAAATGTGTCAGAGAATCCTCTAACCATCTTCTACCGTGTATATCTTTCTACGATGTGAAAACTGCAGCCTATACTTTAGATATAGTATCGTACGATTAGAGCCTTATTTTTTGTCCCCCGTGTAATATAATCTATGTCAAGCTGAAGAGTACATACTGAAATTTTTCAGGTTCTCAATCTGTGCTAGTGAAACGGTAAAACTCAATGTGGTACTGAACATGAATGTTATTCATTGTGCTGCGAATCATAGGTGAGACTTGACTTTTTGTTTAATTACGCTCACTTCGCACCGCTTGGAAATGAATAATGGATATCAATATCGTTTTAACACGTTTAAGGACTAGAACCATGGCTGCAAAGAAACTAATTTATCCGGCAGCTGATCGTAATAAGGACCCCATTCTCTCTGTACTGCGGAAATATATACAGCGAGGCTCGAACCAAACATTTCTCGAGATATCATCAGGATCTGGCCAACATATCTCTCACTTTGCCCCCCACTTCCCTCAAATTACTTTCCACCCTTCAGAATACGAACCAAGACTTTTAGAGAGTATAGCTGCATATGCAAATGGATATACGAATGTCAAAGACCCATTAAGAATTGATATAACTACTGATTGTAAAACTTGGGGCAATGGTATGTTTAAAGAGGGCAGCGTGGATTACATATACAATGCAAACATGATGCATATTTCACCTTATCAGTGCTCGATAGGATTATTCCGAAATGCAGGAAAATTATTGAAAACCAATGGTTTCCTATTTACGTACGGTCCTTACGCAATGGACGGTAAAATAACACCAGAAAGTAATGTTAACTTCGACAGATCCCTAAAGTCTCAGGATCCTGAATGGGGTCTTAGAGACCTAAGAGACCTGGAAAAACTTGCCAGTGATAATGGCATTCATGTTATTAGTATCGTCGATATGCCGGCTAATAACAAGACTATTGTATGGGAAAAATGTTGAGTCGTTCAGATGAACGCAGGACTATCGAAAGTTGAGGATCTTCCAACTGCAATATGACAGGATATACGAATCTCACGTTTTAATCGCACTTTTATGTAGTGTAATGTATAAAACTTATTATTACGTTATATCCAACCGAGCCGTATTTTTGTACGGTGCTATTATTACAATATTATGTATACTATTAATCCCGGTGATGCATTTTTACAATATACTGGCAATTAGTTTTGAACATATTGCAGTAAATTTTAATACTTATATCGAGTTATCCTCTTCTCCAAAGAAGTCTACATCTTCCAATCCTTCAGGCATGTATTGTAATCCCGACTCATCTTTTTCTCTCATGTTATATCCCTGCCCGTATCCTAAAGTACAAGGATTCATTAAGTATACGTGATGCGAGACTAATTTCGAAAGCATCATACCGAGATTTTTCATAAGTTTCGTTGGAGCATTTCTCAGGGGTAATGGAACTCCTGGCTGAGGTCCTTTATGTTCTCCTACAACTCTCTGTGCAGCTCTAAGTGCATCTTCCATTAATCTAGATTTCGGTGCTCTTGCTAAATACGTAGTGCATTGCGCTAAGAGGACTTCACACTCTGGCATACCGATCATTTTGCAACCATGCATTGTATGGACAGCGATTCCTGCAATTCATTGAATGCCATCAGTGAGAATAGTCACTTAAAACGAATGTCATCTTGACAGTACCAAGTGCTTTCGGATCAGCTAAACCGATGTCTTCACAAGCCATTCTCACTAATCGTCGTGCAATATAAACAGGATCCTCGCCTCCCAAAATCATTCTCGTCAGCCAATATAGAGCAGCGTTTGCATCGCTTGCTCTAACCGATTTATGGAGTGCCGATATCGTATCATAATGCTGGTCACCTTTCTTATCATACAACATGTGTGTCTTCTTCAGACTTTCCTTCACATCATCTAAACTTATCGTTGCTGGTCCTAATTTTAGAAAGTCTTCTTCACTTGGTTCTTTGGATTGTATTGCTAACTCTAAGCCACCGAGTGCGATCCTTGCATCACCGTCACTGGTTTCGGCAAGCCATTCTACCGTTGGATTATCAATGATGAATCTTGGTATATTTTCTGACTCTCTTAGTTTCTTTATATCTGAGGTAGTATGGATAATTCCTTCCGAAGCCGCAACTGCGCGTTCGAGAATAGACACTAAATCTAACGTGGCCAATTTCTCGAGGACAACCACGCGACAGCGACTTAACAATGCGGAGTTTAAACTGAAGGAAGGATTCTCTGTTGTTGCACCTATAAGCCTAACTGTCCCTGCCTCTACATGAGGCAGAAATACATCTTGTTGCGCCTTATTGAATCGATGTATTTCATCCATGAAAATAACTGTTCGCCTGCCAAATTTTAACTCATTGGTTGCAATGCTAACAACTTGCTTCACTTCGTTCACTCCTACCATGGCAGCTGAGAGTTTCACATAGCGTGAGTTCCCTTTCGACTTATCGGAACAAATATTAGCTATCACATTCGCCAGAGAAGTCTACGAGAGAATAATTATCAGATGAGAGTGATCTTCCAATTGGGAATAACTATGAATACCTTTCCACAACCTGGTGGTCCCCATAAAATAATATTTGGTACTTCTGCTTTCTGTAATAATTGTGATAGTAGTGTTTGTGGGCCAATAATATGTGTTTGGCCCACATACCCTGACAAGGTTGTGGGCCTCATCTTTTCAGCAAGAGGAAGATGACTCTTTCTAGACTGCTTTTGAGTTTGAGGCTGCGTCTAAAAATTGGCACTGTTCATTAGTATTTTATAAAGATATCCTTACAATAGAAATTTGACAAGGATATGTACAGGCACTGATATACTAGAACTTGGAATATCTGACTGCTCTGGAATGTCTTCATTTTCTGTTTTTACTGGACTGGCTTTTCTTTTCGTACCTGTACCCCTTCTGGGCTTAGGATTATTTTCCTTTGTAGACTTTCTTGGTAAACCATTATCTTTGAATAAAGTGCAGTTACTCTGGCTGGTGGATTCATTTAAAAATAAACACTTGCTCGCATGACTTTCTATTATCTTGGTAGGAAATTCCTTGGAACAAATCGGACAAGAAATCATTTCGCTGTCCATACTGGAAACTAATAGAGAATTCAAATCGATTATATTATTTCTAATGATTCAGTATCATAGCATGCATACTAGACTACTATACTCTGTGAAGGAAAAACTACTGTCAAAATACAACAAATGAACTGTTTTTGAAAGTGATGCAAGTAGCTTTTGTTTAAATTCTATTATTGTAGCATATTCTATAAAGCATTCATAGAAGCAATAAAACGAATACGACAAAGCTGCACTTGAATCCCTTTTAAAATTATCTGGCTACTTAACTATACTGCGCAAAACGAAGCCGGATTACAATAAAAGACTCTTTCGGAGATTCTAATACTTGACATAAGAATCTAACAAACAAATGATTTAATATATCCATTTAAGCACATCCAAATACGTGCTAGGAATTTCCCGAGGCAATTTGTCTCTTAGCGCGGGAGATGCGCAGGATGCTTTCCCGACAATCCCGGCAGGATTTTCGGAGACGGTACCGTTATGTTATATTCCAGCGCGTTAACCTGAAGCCGAGCCCCGAACCAGCCAGGCCGCCAGCCAGTCAACATCGAAAAGAATAGTCCAAAGCGTTCTGCGTCTCTTGATTCTTGCTTATGGCTAAAATATCTAATTGTTAAGAAAAGTAAGCGGCTGAACGTTGTCGAAAACAAGTGGAACGTCCGAATGCCGCGGCGACGGTGACGTGTATGGCAACGCTAGAGAAGAGGTAGATATCGAACAGATGTTCCTGTCTCCGAATGCTGCAGTGGGAATCGCCGGGGACCTGTTGACTACGTGGAGGAACCTATCTGTTTGAGAATCGAACGCGCCCGTATCATTGAGTTCGCGCGATGATACTGGTACGTCGCAAGCGAGGCAAGACGCTGGATATCAAGCAAGTGCAAAGCGCCAAGTTTGATTACGAACCGGCCTCGTCGGAATCTGCGGGAGGAATGAGTGAGAAAAGGGTGAGACTTGCCAGGATGCTCAGGAGCCTCCGAGCCCTTTGTTCGTAATAGAGCTACGTGAATGCCTCTTTCTAAGTATTCGATAGTTCTTCTGAGAAGGGTTTCGTGACCACGACGTTTTTTTTTCGTTCGCCTTGACCTGGGGTCGGAGGACCTCTGACTCCGTTTGACGATGATTTTTATTTATGTCCCTGAATATCTGATATGCGACTTTTTTATTTGCTCTGTCCTTAGGATGAACCATTGTTGAAGGAAGAGATCGAAACCCCAAAGAAGAATGATCATATCGCAGATTCAGTCACACGAGCCCGAATTAGGATAAGCTTGGAAGTTGATTTGATAGCAACAATTTTGTTAGTGATTGGAATTTGTACTCGTCTCTATCGTTTGGAAGAGCCACGTAGCATAGTGTAAGTTGCATTGCGTGGGAATATGAGATATCGAAGTCTCAACTGGATCGTTATTACAGGTTTGATGAACTCCACTATGGAAAGTATGTGGGACTTTATATGAAGAGAACTTTCTTCTTCGATTCTCATCCTCCGCTCGGAAAGCAACTTATCTCGGCGGCAGCCTATTTGGCAGGATTTGATGGCCAATTCAAGTTCGATCGAATTGGCAGCCCGTATGCTTCTAGTATACCACTTCTGGCACTTAGATTTGTACCAGCAGTATGTGGAAGTCTCCTAATTCCAACTGCTTACCATTTAGCTTTGGAATTAGGTTTGAGGCAATGGACCGCAGCAATCGCAGGAGTTTTATTATTGCTCGGTAATCTTGGAGACTCATTTATACGAGTCAAATATCCATTGAATTATTACTATTATTTTTAACATTTTAGACAATGCACTCCTCACCCAATCGCGATTTATGTTAATGGAAAGTATTTTAATGCAATTCGCTCTCTTCGGCCTTCTGTGCATTATGAAATTCAGAAAAGTTATGGACCAGCCCAAACGTGTTTCCTGGTGGCTGTGGCTCATTTTAGGAATGATAAATTTGACATGTGCAGTATGGTAAGAAAAGGAAGAACGAACTACTTTTCCGAAATTTATCAGTGAATATTATATTACATTTTGTCTCATTATATTCTTTTATATGATCTTTTGTTGTAGCGTAAAATATGTTGGACTCTATTCGTTGATGCTGGCATTAGGTTTAATTTCATATGACTATTGGAGACTTCTCCCAAGGAAATGTCTATCAAACTCAGTCTTATGTGTGCATCTGTTACTGAGGCTTTTCGTTATAATAAGTGTAGTATGCACCGTCTACTTAAGCATATTCTACGTGCATTTGACAATACTGACGAAAGCCGGTCCGCACGATTCTGTCATGACAAGTGCTTTCCAAGCAAGTTTGGAAGGGGGTTTAGCCAGCATCACTAAAGGTCAACCACTCGAAGTAACGCATGGATCGCAAATTACACTCCGACACACCTTTGGGAGAGCTTGTTGGCTTCACAGCCACAATCACATGTATCCATTACGGTATCCTGATGGTAGAGGAAGTTCCCATCAGCAACAAGTTACATGCTATTCGTTCAAAGATGTTAACAATTGGTGGATCATTAAGAAGCCAGAAAGGACTGATCTGATGGTTACTAAACCGAGCGATCCGATCAAACACGGAGACGTGATACAACTCGTGCATGGAATCACGAGTCGAGCTTTAAATTCTCATGATGTCGCTGCCCCAATGACTCCTCAGAGTCAAGAAGTCTCCTGCTACATTGACTACAATGTGTCGATGCCTGCTCAGAATCTCTGGAGAGTGGAAATAACGAATAAAGACCACTCCGGCCATGTTTGGCACGCGATACAAAGTCAAGTGCGCCTAATACACATGAATACCGAGTACGCGTTGAAGTTTAGCGGACGCCAATTGCCCGACTGGGGTTTCAATCAGCACGAAGTCGTAGCTGATCGATTGGTCGATCAAACTAACTCTATTTGGAATGTTGAAGAACATAGATATACTAAGAGCGAAGATCAAAAACAAAGGGAGAGAGAATTGATAAATGCTGAGATGATCCCACTCCAGGCTACAGTCCTGAGTTTCTGGGAAAAGTTTGTAGAGCTACAAATAAAAATGCTTTTCAGTGGACAAGAAGGACAAAATAGTCACATGTATTCTAGTGGTCCACTAGATTGGCCTCTTATGTCGAGAGGAATAGCATACTGGGTGTCAAGTGATAGCAATGTATGGAAAATTAATTAATGTTTGTTAATGGAAACATGGTAATTACTAATACACACGAACAATTCATTGTTGCAGGCACAAGTACATCTTTTAGGAAACATCGTGATATGGTACTCGGGTACAATGGCGGTGATTGTATACTCGAGTTTTTTGATATTTTATATGCTGAGGCGTAGGCGAAAGTGTTACGACATTGCAGAAGAGGAGTGGCAGAGGTTCACTAATATGGGAAATGTGCTATTAGTAGGATACTTACTACACTTCCTGCCATTTATCTTCGTCGAAAGAACGTTGTTTCTTCATCATTACTTGCCTGCATTTATTTTCAAAGTCCTACTCACCGCTGCTACGATAGACCATCTCTATTACTTGATTGGGTAAGTTAATTACTCTTCGTTGTATTCCTATCGAGTGATCCGCTAACAAGAAGCCCATTCTATTTCAGAAGCCAGTATCACTACACCCTTTTACTACAGGTGCTGCGTTGTAGTATCATACCATGGGTAATACTCGTCATTTATGTGTTTAAGAAGTTTGCAATTCTAAGTTACGGAACCACGCACCTTAGCGCAAAAGAAGTACTGAAGCTCAGATGGAAAGACACGTGGGACTTTATTGTACATAAAACATAAATCGTGAAGGAAATTGAAATTCCATGCTTGCTTTGCAAGAGGACGCTATCAATGAAAATACTTTAGTTGTACATGTACCGCAATGGCAATCTCTGCAAATTCACGGTACATGTGCAATTAATGAAGATCGTTAATAGAAATGTAAAGAGATAAATATCTGCGTAATTATATAGACTGATTATGATTTATAAAATCTTTTATACACTGTTACATAGAGCTATATACAAAAGGAACAAATGTGGGCACAACACGATAGAGATTTATAATGATTATAAGTTATTTTATGTTACGACTACATAAACGCGGCGAATACGTCTGAGTTGAAGAAATTTTATTCGGTAGCGAGGATGAACGTAAGTACTCATGCATATATCTGCACACTAGGATATTATAGAAATGAAAATGTTATATTTCTTGAAAGGAAAGGCTTCGCGAATCCACTATAAATAACATGCAAAAGTTCTTGTACCTTGTACGCGTTACATGTCTGACTGAATTAGACATTTCTTAGTAGTGCAGATTTTCTACGACTCGTGAACTCAAGGAAATGTGTAATCAGTAAAAACTTATGTATGATGATAATAGATATTCTCGATTTTATACTCACTTTTTTATCATATATTTTGTGATACTTTATCCAATAACAAAAAATAAAGATGGTTTTAATAAAATTGTATAAACTATTAATTCGTTATAACAAATCAAATTTACAAGGACAGTCAAAAGTACATTTTATGTCAATGTGCGATGTGATGTTTTCGTAAAACTACTCCAACCGTAAAATCCAGGTTTGCAGTTTGTACAGCAAAACCTAATACCTTTACACCGTTTAAAAAACTTGTTTGTACATAGCAGACTTTCGTTAAAACTAGAATCAATCAGCGTAATTTGTACAACACCGTAAAGTTTCGAGTTTTTGTTTATGGTCGATAGCACCGACAAGATACGCAAGACAAAATAATCCACTAATAATGCCACATACAACAGAACAAAATGGCATTTGTCTTACCAGAGAACGAAAATGCCTATGTCATTTCGTTAATTTCGCCTGATTATAGCTGTTTGTTGTTAATGGTACGTGAATACTATACCCCGAATGAGACCATCGCGTGTGTTGTCGCCTCTCTTTCCAACACCAAATGAGAACACCACTGAATCACAGGACATGTTTGGAGTGCAGATCCCAACTGGGTAGCAACCAATCTTGTTAAAAACAACCCCCACTCTATAGATCTGCAGTGAAACAAACAGAAATGTACAATTCAAATATGAAATCTGGAGATTCCTTGTATGTGAATGCTAATCAAATATGCACCTTGTGCTTTTGTATATAGACTGGACGATTAAATGTTATTTCCACGAGCGTCCCCACATTCACCTTTGTTGTGAAATGCGTATATGTTAAGCGTGTGTCATCAGAATCCAGAAGGTGAGCGTATAAAACCTCGGTATACGATTCATTACCATCTAGACCATGACTCAAGCCATTGTTCTGGAATAAAGAAGATTTACTTCAGAAATCAGTTATAGAATAAGCACACCAATTCGCGAGTGACAAACTGAATTTCAACTTACAGAACTACTAATTTGTGTGGGGACTTGTACACCTAGGACACATATATTTTTATCTACACTAAAAGTAACAGAACAATCTAATACATCCGTATTTAGACAGTCCGATTCTTCCATGACAGATCTCAAACAGAGATATTTTGGCCCTTCTCCTGCAATGTTATCCGTAACCACACATGGGGCTGAATTATGGACAGGGGACGAACTTCGAAGAGTGTTGAGAGATTTGTTTTCATTAATGAATGTTGGATGGCGATAGACTGATGTTGATGGAGCATTTACAGCAAATAAATCATCTCCTTTCCCATACATTACAAGTCTGAATTTCTAAAAAAAATAGGAATCGTATAAGAAAGGCAAAGTCCATTGATATTTTTACAGAAGAAATTGCAACCCTTGTACATGAGAGTATACCAGAGATAGGCATATATCACTTACAGATCGCAGGAAAGTCGGATGTACCGATACATCAATGTTCCTGTACTGATTAAGAGGCTTTGCCCGTCTACGTGTGTCTGTGGAAAATCCTTCTGGCATAGGAGCTTTGTTTCCTGAACATAGTATGTTCATTAGAATAGCAAAAGCTTCGTCTTGTGTGAGTAATGGTGACATCCCTGGTCCTTCAGCAAATTCTTGCGGTGTCACGCTTAGAAATCTAATCTTTGATAATGCGTTTCCTATCACGGTTTTTAAAGATTTTCCATCTGATGAGTCAAGCGCTCTTCGCGTGCTTTCTGCCTTTGCCCACCTTTCCACAGCAGAAAATAATTCAATCTCAGAGCCGACTTGCAAATCCTCTTGATCCAATACAAGAAGAAGCGTTCCCAGTTCCACATCTTCCCAACTGGATTCCTTGAGAACCTCATTCGTTCTTGTACATATTATTTGAAGACACCTGTCCATCAGTACCGGCTCGTCAAAGAGCTTAGCAAACTCATAAGCTCTACATGCTTTCTTAGGACACAGATCTGACCAAATATATTTAGTACACTCCTCTACCAGTAACGGTAGCATGTACTTCTTTGCGCAATAACACAACTCACATGCCAACTCAAACGAGCCTAAATGTATTCGATCTGTATATATATATTCCATAAGAGCCTTGAAAGCTTCTGGTTGAACATCTCTGATAGGTATTGGATCGTTCTTCTCTGCGACACCGCCGAAGAACATGGCTTCAAATACTGGACTAGACATAGCTAAGAACAATTTATGTCCTTTCAAGGTTTGCTGATGGGGCTCTTGGCCTACGATAAACTTGCAGTCCGACCATTTCCCAGTCTCCAATAAATATTGACCACGCTCCGAGATCTTTTGCTTGTCAATCTGCCAGTCGCAAGGCAGTCCCATTGTCATATGGATACAATGCCTGATTCAAGACCGCACAGTTTCTTCTTCCCTTAATCGAATAGCTCAAAAGTCAACTGGAAAAATATAGGGATTTCTCTTGTAAAGTCCCACTCAACACAGAAGTATACTATAAACTACTGGATTTATTCAAAAAGTCCGAAAGAATTTGACTGAATAATGATTCGAAACATATCGAAGGCAAGGTGTGACGCGACGAGTAATAAATATAGACAAATCGCACTTTTCCTACCGCAGAGTAAGATTTCGAAACGAGTTTATATCGATGTGTAGTGTAAAGTAAATGCAATAGTTTAAACGTATCTAGCTCAATGGCCGCACTTACCCACCGCCGTGCAATGCGCGCTTATCGCTATAAATACAGAATATGTCATAAACGATGCCAAAAACAATCGGCTGTATATTTTGGCAGGCGTCAAAATACGCGCGGGAAAGGTACGTATTTGTCCATATTACTGAGACGTTCGGCACAATGGGACGAAGCCCGGCGCTTCCTCGCTCCCGACTCAACTATTAGAAGCCCGGCGAGCTATTTAGGGAAAGTTTTTATAATTAGATGAGTGCACAAGTGCAAAAGCATCTCACTTGATGCTCGGTATTCTACGCCATCTTATCCCTGCACTTTATAGAATCAAGCTCCCGGAATGGATGGTCGCGCCGGGAGGGGGCCAGAGCGAACAACTGATCCAACTGAGCCAACTGCTTGAAGCATGATACACAAATACTACGTGCTGACGTCGGCGATACTCCTTGAATGAATATCAAGAATGCAAGATAGCCTCTGAGAGAGCTTTTTAGCCCGTTTCTCATATAACTCCAGACTATTTCTGTCCTATGACTTCTAATCCGCTGCATGTATTATTAGCCCGACATTATAGGATCGATCCAACAGGTTTCTCTAAACTCCTGCCGCTCTGCCACACCGACTTCGCTTTTCGTATGAAATATTCTCTTATTTCGTTCGAAGGAATTATGCATTGAGAATGTTTGGGTTTCATTTTAGATTATTTAGATGTCAGAAGGTAAGTGATGGACTCTCGGAACATTACCGATGAAAGAACTAGCCGGATAGTTTTGCGGCTGTTTGAATTCCGAGGATGTTTTACCGCCTTTTCTCTAGCTGGCAGAAAGCATCGCGCGAACCATCTACTTTCGTCAACTTTGTTACTCCATTACACCGTTTTCTGAAGTCGTTGATGCTCCCCGTCTCGGCGACTTCCGATATCGGAGTAGTTTTCGGTAATGCGCGAGACTTGCTGAGCGTCTGCCTGAATCGGAGCGAGATCTGAGGGGGATTAATAACGGGAGGCAGAGTGAACTTGATGTCGGTGATACTGGAAAAGCCAGTGGTCCAACGGCTGCCACCACAGTGCATATAACCAAGATCTCGGCGGAGGATGTCGGTGCACTTTGAAATAAGTTAACGCGGAGGATTGCCGACGCGGAACAGGTGCCAGTTGACCGTGCCAAACGCTCCAAAGGATTCCGTCGACGGTTGCGCGCGGTCCCATCCAGGATTTCGAGCTTTCCGCAAGTTTCTCGCTAGGCTTCGATGACCGTTGTGAATTTTCCCAATGGCGCATGCACGGCTCAGCTGTGTGCACTCGCGACGGATCCACGTAGGGAAATAATGCATTTTAGTGTATTTTTATCGCATTAGACGGAGTGCTGAGCACGATCTTCATTATACTGGGTACGTCAGAGTACGAGTTCTTTTCAGTAGATCGCTGATACGCTGTAGGACCGATATGAAAAAATCTTTTGTCGCCAGTGCTCGGAGCACCTGCACGGAATCCACCTTCGCTCCGATTGCTCTTTGACAGACTTCTACATTTTCTTTGTCAGTTCAATCACTTTTCATTCTACCACTGCTTTAAGTTCAATGGAATGCGAGCGATACTTTTACGCTATCTTCGCTCCACTGCCACATAACGCGATTTCGAAATTTTTTTCATTCGAGAGTGACAGCAAGGAAGTCTGATTCCTTTGCATTTTATTGCTGTATAGTAAATGAAGTTTAGGAACAAGTTGAGTAGTTGACAAGTAATCTTGAAATTCTTTGTCTTCTGATTGATTGAATAAGTGGTTTATTGAAATTGATTTTAATTTGACATTATGGAATTTTTCTGTAGGCCGCAATGCCTTTAGGAAGAAACTAGAAGTTACTTGCTATACTAAATGATTTTACTCTTTGCTCTGTGCAGGAAAATGGATGGTCCGTCAAGTGCCACTGTATTGTTGTGGTCTTGTTGCATTTAGCTGCTGCAGATACTTTCATGCAGCAGAAGGGTAAATATTTCTTTGAGGCGGACTATTCCTAACTCCTATTAGGAGAAATGGATACGATCCGAGACGAAGACAGGCGCAGGCGCCTGAGGGTGCTGGAGGAACGTATAAAGGACCCTCGAAGTGTTGCAAATATCGATGGTTTGTTGGATACGGTCCAAGCCCTGGTGGCAGATTGTGATCATCCGAGTGTGAAACGAATGAAGAATATAGAAGCTTATATGAATCGATGTAAGCTATGTCCATTCTAATTAAATTACTATCTTTTTAAATGCACTGTCCAAAGTGGAACTTGAACACTCAATGGTACTAAGAGATGATTTTTAATTGCAGATGATTCCGTGGCTCAAGATATTAGTAGAATGCGAATGCGTACTGATGACTTCACTCTCATTAAAGTGATAGGTCGAGGAGCTTTTGGGGAGGTGCAGCTAGTTCGACATAAATCGACCCAAAAAGTTTATGCTATGAAATTACTCAGTAAATTTGAAATGGTATTAGTTCTATTCACATACTGTTTCGATGACAAACTAACCTTGGTTAATCTAATGAAATGAAAAACTTGTTAATTAGATCAAACGATCGGATTCAGCGTTCTTTTGGGAAGAACGCGATATAATGGCACACGCAAATTCGCAATGGATAGTTCAACTACACTTTGCATTTCAAGATCAAAAGTACTTGTATATGGTGATGGACTATATGCCTGGAGGAGATTTAGTTAATCTAATGTCGAATTACGATGTGCCGGAGAAGTGGGCGCAATTCTATTGTGCGGAAGTGGTGCTTGCGTTAGATGCAATTCATCTTATGGGCTTTGTCCATAGGGATGTAAAACCTGATAACATGTTGCTCGACAAGCATGGTCACTTAAAACTTGCGGATTTCGGCACTTGTATGAGAATGGATATAGTAAGTTTCAAGACTATGAATGTAGCACACTACCCCGATTCTTTTAACAACACTAATCACGATGATGTGTCTTTCAGGATGGTCTTGTCCGTTCTGATACTGCGGTCGGCACACCCGACTATATATCGCCAGAAGTACTTCAGTCCCAAGGAGGGGAAGGTGTATATGGACGGGAATGTGATTGGTGGTCAGTGGGTGTGTTTCTTTACGAAATGCTTGTTGGTGATACCCCCTTTTACGCGGATTCACTTGTTGGAACATATTCGAAAATTATGGACCACAGAAATTCATTGAGCTTCCCGCAAGAAGTTGATATTTCTCATTCAGCTAAAAATTTAATATGTGGCTTCCTCACGGATCGAACTAAGCGGCTAGGTAGAAACGGAGTGGAGGAGATAAAGAATCATCTGTTCTTTAAAAACGATCAATGGACTTTCGAGAACTTGCGGGAATGCGTACCGCCTGTGGTACCAGAACTCTCTGGCGATGATGACACGAGTAATTTTGAAGATGTTGATAAGGAAGACGGACCCGAAGAGAGTTTTCCCGTTCCAAAAGCTTTTTCTGGAAATCACTTGCCGTTTATTGGCTTTACGTACTCTGGAGATTATCAACTAATGGCTATTAGTGGTAAAGAATCGGTCGATGGTCTGGAGAATCATATTAATAATGGTATGAGCGACGATGTTAGAATATCGCAACTAGAGAATCTGTTAGAACGGGAAAAGAGGCAAGTTGAATCGATGGAGTCGCGTCAGCGAGCTCTGACTACTCAATTAGAAGCCATGACACGCAGAGAAACTGAATTGCGCGAGGAAGTAGGGAGGGCTGATAAAGAGTTGACTTTACTAAGACACAATTACAAGGAAGCACAACGTAGGGTAGAGCATGAAACGGAAGTGAGAAGAAAGGCCGAGTCGTTACTCGTAGAGCTGAAGAAGAAGTTTGACGAAGAGCAAACGAAAAGGGCTCGTGATGCTAGCAATTCCCAGCAAACATCGGAACGCGTTACCAGCTTGGAGAAGCAAATTAAAGAAATGCAATCAAAATTGGAACGCGAAACGGAGGCAGTGACGAGGTTACGGAAACAGGCCACGGAAATTACTGTAGCCCGGCAAGCTGCTGAACAAATGGCAAGTGAACTGCAAGTTGCACGAGCACAATTGCAAGCCCAACGAGATAATCTGCAACAAGAAGTTGCTACATTGCAAGTAAGAATGTGTTTCTTTACTATCACAACTATTATTACTACTAGTGTATTAATCATACTGAGAAAGAAATGTGTTCATCATTTTAAAGGGCCAGCTTTCGAAAGAACGAAGTTCTCGATCTCAAGCCTCTTCTTTGACAGCCGAGCTTGAGTCGCGCCTCTCTGCACTTCACCTAGAACTTGATCATAGTAGAGAAAAGGAAGAGAAAGCACTGTTGGATAATAGACAACTTACTGAACGAATTTCGGCTTTGGAAAAAGAAGCTGCTAGTTTGACTCTTGAACTAAAAGCTGCACAGGCTAGGTACAACCAGGAAGTCGTAGCTCACCAAGAAACGGAACGGTCCCGGATATTATCAAAAGAAGAAGCTAACTTGGAAGTTGTTAAAGGTCAGTTTACATATTAGAATTCTCATATTCTTGTATTCCCGATTTAACGATGCATTGCCTTTGTATTCTAACACGCTGGCAGGGCAAAAGAACAAACTATTTCAAGGTAACATAATATGGTCAATTTTTCTATTAACGTATACATGTTCATTTAAACTATGAATTTGAAATTTAGTATCTTTATACCAATTATATAATTAATAAAAAATGTTTATATTTCCGGCTGCTTATTCGTAACGATGTCTTTCTTAATGTATGTACGCCAAAGTGATTCCACACTACTGGCAATCATCACACGTTTTATACATACTCGATTGATTTTCAACAGCGCTGCAAGCAAAATTAAACGAAGAGAAAAGTGGTCGACAGCGCGCTGAGTTGCTCGCCCAAGAGAAAGAACGGCAAACCTCTATGCTTTCTGTGGATTACCGTCAGATACAGCAACGCCTGCAGAAGTTGGAGGGTGAGCATAGGCAAGAGGTAGAAAAGGTAAAAGTACTTCAGGGTCAAGCCGAACAGGAACAACAGAAAAGAAACGTTCTTCAAACCGAATTGGCGCAGCAGTCATCCGAAGCTGGACGATTACGCGCCCGCGAACAACAACTTGTTGGCGAAGTCGCGCAATTGAGAGAAGCTAAGCGCCAGATAGAAGAAGAATTACATCACTTAAAGACTCAGAGAAATGTCGATCAGCTACAAACGAAGGAGCTACAGGAGCAATTGGAAGCAGAAGCATACTTTTCAGTACGTGTTTTCTGCTTTCAGATTCATTGTCGTTTCTTACTTATCGATACACCCAGTGCTTGCTGTAATAATAATGAGAAAGTACTAGTGAAACAATCTCTGATTTTCAGAC
Source organism: Ectemnius lituratus (assembly GCA_910593735.2). Lineage (NCBI taxonomy): Eukaryota > Metazoa > Arthropoda > Insecta > Hymenoptera > Crabronidae > Ectemnius > Ectemnius lituratus. Next base: position 4,927,525 of record OU343044.1, on the reverse strand, counting down.
TCTATACAAGACTCAGACACAAGAGCTCCGTGAGGAGTTAGAGGACAAAATGAAACTGCAACAGGAATTAGAGGAAGAGCGAAGTTCTCTGGTTCATCAGCTGCAACTATCTTTAGCCAGGGGAGATAGTGAAGCGTTAGCACGATCGATTGCCGAAGAGACAGTAGCTGATCTTGAGAAGGAACGAACTATGAAAGAGTTAGAGTACAAGGACGGAGTTGCCAAACATCATCAGGAATTGAATTCTAAGGAACAGCTTATAAACAGGCTTAAGGATAGCGAGAGTGAATTGAAAAAGACTGTAGATCAGTACCTTAAAGAGAAGGAGGACCTAAATAAAAGATTTAAAGAACTGCAAGATCAGCTCGGCAAAGCACAATCTAATGCGGAGGAGATCGATAAACTCAGTAGTAAACTAAAGACTGAACAATTATTAAAACAACAGGCAGTTAATAAGCTCGCGGAAATTATGAATCGAAAAGATCTTTCGTCCAGCGGAAAGACGAAGAATAAAGCATCCGCCGCCGATTTACGTAAGAAAGAAAAAGACTGTCGGAAATTACAACAGGAACTCACTCAAGAGAGAGAAAAGTACGGTCAATTGGCAGCTAAATGGCAGAAGGATTTGCAAGATCTTCAGGCGCAATTAGTCGAAGAAAATCAATCGAAGTTAAGGTTGCAAATGGAGCTTGACTCTAAGGACTCGGAGATTGAAACGCTGCAAATGAAGATCGCGTCACTAAATTCAGAAACTGCCAGTGTTTCATCCGTGGAAAATGACGGGGAAGATTCGGTTCTATCGGAACACGGTACTATGAGACTAGAGGGCTGGTTAAATGTGCCAAATAAACAGAACATTAAGAGACACGGTTGGAAGAAACAATATGTTGTCGTTTCGTCGAAAAAGATAATATTCTACAACAGTGAGAATGACAAGCTAAACGCCGATCCCGTTTTGATATTGGATCTAAATAAAGTCTTCCACGTTAGATCCGTTACTCAGGGTGATGTTATACGAGCTGATGCCAAAGATATTCCCAGGATATTTCAGGTAAATTATATTCAGCACAATAATTAAGAACACTAATTAATAACGTACGAAATTATTCAAAACATCAATCTAACAATTTCTAGTTATTGTATGCTGGCGAGGGTGAAGCAAGACGTCCTGGTGACGAGGGGAACACACTGCCAGGGGTAGAATTGCCACAACTCACTGATAAACCAGGCACACAATCACTGAAAGGTCACGAATTCGTATCTATATCCTACCACATGCCAACGACCTGTGAGGTGTGCTCGAAACAACTTTGGCACATGTTCCGACCACCGCCCGCACTGGAATGCCGAAGTGAGTTTGAGTGACCCTCTTTATGTGGTTCCCCCACTACTTATTACCTGCCGGAGACGTCCCAAAGGCTTCGAACTTGTTTTTCCTAATTCCGGTACATTTACCTGTTTGCAGGGTGTCGAATAAAGGTGCATAAGGAGCACTTGGACAAGAAAGAAGATGCTATTGCTCCATGCAAATTGCATTATGATCCTAATAGTGCCCGTGAATTACTAATCTTGGCCGGAAGTCCCGACGAACAAAAGTACTGGGTAGCGAGGCTGTCGAGGCGCGTGCAGAAGTGTGGTTACAAGGCGAATTCGCACGTGGATGGAACTGGGCAACGAGTTTCGCCAAGGTAGCGTAGCCCTACGACTGAACGTAACTGGAGGCTAAGTAGCTCTGATATATTGTGACATCGCATGATTGGGTGTAGCCAGGTTAGCGTTGTTTGACTTTTCTTGCATCTTTAGCCCGGGGAAACGTCTTCTGATAAGGACATTTAGCTGATATTGGTTCTTTGCCGTTAATTAATCAAATGCTTACCAAATTTTTCCCTATGCATTCCAATGCAGAAGAGGTTTCACACTTCTTAGCCATAACTTAGATCGTATATTCGATGGAACTTTAAGATCATTTTAATACGATAATTGAGTTATGATAAAATATTTGTCACGAGTGTGCGAATGGACTGTTGTTTGTTATCGGTATACTGCATTGATAGAGTTAATATTATGTACTTTTTAAATCTGCATGTGCCTATATCCCGCAAATGTTATATTTTATGGAATGCCCACACTTTGTCAACAAGCTTTTATTAGTGACCTTTATCGAATCGCGAAGCTATTTCATTTACAAGATGTATATATATATATATATATCTAGGAACCTAACGGGCGATAACTGTTTACGTAAACTTTTATACCTGCAATTTTTGAACTTCAAGAAATTTCTTCGAATATCGATTATAGATTTCTTTACTCCTTTGTATAAACCGATTGGGGCCTTATTGGTTTATTTCCAAATATACTGCTTGCTTTACCTGTGGGACTTTTTTCTACTCGCATCGTGCTATAGACAAATAGTGACGCGAAATATTACGGCCATATCGTGATGTTATGAAACTGTACATAAAGCAAATAGTTTTGTAAGAATAAATGGTATTTAAAGAGGGTATCGTGATTTTATAGCGAACTGATATTTGACCGAGTGCTTTTTCCATGGCCATCTGCCTTTTGCGATAGGCAGCAGGCCATTGAACTTGGCTTTCACGCTTTCGACTTTAAAGGGGGCTTACGTTTTTCATTCTTCTTGTGTATCGAACTCACTGATATGCTTTTGCAGCTTGTATGTTAGCCTGTATACCCTCGGAATGTCGCAGTGCACTTTTCGTCTATCCGAGATTGGATGATGCACTGATATGCTGGCGCGCCGTCGGCACCGTTGACCGTACTTTGTGCTTTCCAGGGAATCAACGAGGTCGACGTTAAAGCCATATTTATCGGTGCAACAGCGGTCCGCGACTTTGCCAGCGAACGCCAGTATGGGCAAGTGACCGTTCCCGTTGCCCAAACTAGCCGTGAAAACTTCCGATTGCAATTCCCTCGGATGCCGATTGGTCCGATACCGATTCAGTGAGAACGTTCAATGAATTGCTCATCTAACCGGACTACTCACTGTATTATAATATCGTGTGTGCCAGATGCTCCACTAAACGTTTTGTGCCTTTGAGGCGAGCCGACTTTTGGTTTCGTGCTTTTGCAGAATTGCTAGATTAACCCGTGCGAATGCTACCGTTCTCACCCATAGACTGGCTTCGAAGGGACAACCGGGAGGGTTCATTACGTCATTCTTTACTGGTCGTATCCCATATGGATTGCAGTGAGATATTAATTGATCGTGTTTCACGCGTCTCGCGCGATGCCCCATGTGAAATCTAACGTGATGACGGCGCCAGGAAGAAAGCCAGGCAATCGACGAGCAGAGAGGTATCTACGTGACGTGAATGATCTTTGGCGAGTTACAAAGCTGCTGTACTATCGTAAGGTTCAATTGCGAATGTTGTGTTCCATGGCTTTGCTACACACTAAGGTTTCGATCATCGAGAGAGAGAGATCGAGAAGTCACTTAGCGAGAGGATGCGTCTAATCTCTAGAGTGGCCCGCTCTTACACGAATACCGAGATTCAACTACGATACACCTTGTACATATATGCGCGCGACAACAGCTTTCGGATGATTAGTGGCTCGTTCGTTTAACCTGGAGGGTTTCGGCTGGAAGCATTTTGTTCCTTGTCGATAATTTGAACGCGTCGGGAGAGCATATTTTGTATTAGCGCGCTGGATCGATAGTATTATTATTTTTATATATTTGCAGACAAAACTATTTAAAACTATTGCGTTAAGAAAACGATGTCGATGTAACGCGCTGAGCTGTGTTTCTCTAATCGGGCGAGCGGCTGCCAAAACCTTTTCTCACCGATACCGTGGGAGATGACGATTCGTGAAAAACTCGAAGTCCATCTTTCGTGTCTTGAGCATTTTAAATGTCTCGATCCCCGGGAGCTTAGCGATGGACATTCAATGTCCACTTTTACGAGTTTCGTAGTACTTTGCTAGATACCAGGAAATTTTTAATCTTTAGCCCCGCAGTCGTTAGAGACGGGGAGAAAGAGAGTGAGACGGGGCATTGGAGTATTTACAAGTTCAATGGTTCTAAGTACTTAGAACGGATTCTACGAGCGACACATGAATCATGGTTTTTTTTAATTAATTTTTATAACTATCTTCCACTATTCTGGAAGTCCTATCGATCGTCGTGATACCGCGGGGAGAGCTTTTACACCGAGAAGTCGTCTCTTTTACTGCTACATGCGTCTTCAATACTAAATCTCCGCGTGCGTTTAAGGCCTCTAGATATCCCGGATAACTTTTACATGACAGTAAACAAGCTCTATCAAAGTCCCCACTGCTTTGTGTATTGCGAGGGAGACAGAGAGAGAGAGAGAGATTGAGAGAGATGTGTGCGCGGGGGTGATACAGATACCGAGAGAGCAATCATTGCGACTAGAATGAAGAAGCGTAGCACAAGTAGAAATCGAGCACAATGATTCGAGCGTTGAAGGAACGGGCACGCGTCACGAACGAGCTTCATTGTATAGTAGAAAGTAATCGTTTACGGTTGTAACTTAAGAATTTTTACTACGATATACGTGGGTGTAACGATGATTGCTGTACTCCGAGGACAAACGAGAAAAACGGGACAAACAGGAGAACCGATGCGGCGTGCGATAAGAGCTGAATGTGAGGTGTTTAAGCGCCGCCGGCGAAGACAAGGCTGTAATTAAGAAAGAGATCGTATTATTAATCCGTCGTTGCCACCTGTGTTCTGTCCAAAGTACCTCCGCGACATGCGAAATCGTAACTGAGAAAACGAGCAAAAGATCGAAACGAAAAAACAAGAGTCAGGCACTTGTTACGTCTTACCACGGCATCGTAGGCCGCCGCTACTATGTGTTCTTCTCGCGTGATACGTCTTTTTTAAATGGTGCTTCCTCTGATCCCTTTGGTTTCCCGAGGATCAACACCGAGCCGAGAGTAACTTCGAATCACGATTAACGGCGGCTAAAGCTACGATTAGAGCTAGATCAGTAGAGCAAACGCGAGAGAGGGAGAAGCTTACGACAGGAATGGAACACCACTCGATTACTGCCCCGTGCCTTCTTCCCGTTCCGGCTTCCCCGACGGGCTATTCCCCGGGGACATCGGGAACAAGAACTCACAATGTCCGAGAGACGACCGAACGAACGAAAGCCAGAAAGAAAGAAGTGCGGAGAGACACGGTGAAACGGAGTTGCGTGAAGGAGCGGAAGAACTTGTTACAGCATATTTTATTATTGTTTAGTTATTTACAATCTGTATATTATTAATTAATATTACGATTAAAAGTATTTTGTAGATAAACCTGTGTACGTGTCTCTGTCATCCTGTGTGTTTACTATCTGTCATACCCGCTTCTCCTTGCTAGTGTATTACACCTATTCTCGTCCCCTGTATGTAGAATGCGAATATGCTTCCAAGCATTCGAAGCATATTCTTCGAGTCTCGAATGATTAGCGGATTTCTTATCAGTAAAGAGTGGCTGAGTCGCTAATTATTAGGCTGCGGATCGGTAAGTAATTAGTAATCCTCGTACGTACTCTGGTAATGCGTCGATGGGATAGATCGGTCACTTGAATTAATGAGAGAGTCGTTCCCTTGTGCGCGTTGCCGTGCGTCAACGACCTTTTAATTATTACGTATACCAAGATCGAGGGTGTCCCGGTTACTTCCATCGGTCAATGATCTCGTCGTTGACTCTACCGACATTATACTCTCCTACAGGACTATTACTCTTTCATCCTGGAACAATTCCAATCGGTCCTATAACTTTGATTTGCGCTAATATCGCCGTGAAAACTTTTAAGTACAAACCCGAGATCAAACACTGCACTAATTATGAGTGGCTGTCTGTGAATCTCGAATGACGACTGTATCGATGTATTTGAGAATTCGATTAAGATAAAAGGTGGAAGATGCGACCGCCAGTTATCCGGTGCGTGGATATGTAATCCACATTTCCATCCATCAGACTGATTGAATCGGCTTACCAGTTCGTTCCAGTTTTTCACTTTTAATAAACTCGAATTTGGATCACTGAACCGAGCTAGTGGGCCGAGAAAATCGATCGGATAGGAAGAAATGCTCTATCTAATGGAAAATGAAAAAATCAGAGCGTTAGTCTGGTCGTTCAGAGATTCAGAGAATATCCCGCTAGAGTTACAACTGTAGCTCTCGAAACGTAGTTTAATCCTTTATTGCAAAAACTCTCCATAAATGTACATGAGAGAGAGACTGCGTGCGTGCCTCTATCCTCGTCGGAGACTGAAGGCTCACTGCCGGGCATTCTATACAAAGTGCGGCTAGATGATAAATTCATGAGCGCGCGCACGGTCATTGACAAAGATGCCGAAAGCGGATTAACTTCAAGCGACTCTAATCCTTCCGGAACTCTGCCTATATCCTCGATAGTAATACTCTTTTGTTATCCGAACTCTAGAAATGCGCTGGCTCCGGGATTCCACGTGGCTCTAACTAGCTTCAGCGACGTATGTAAACTTTTCTACGCTTGTTACATAAGTCCTCATGTGCATGAGATATCGTGACATTATTACTGGAGCTCGATTAGCCAACTAGTGGGATTTCAAGTACGATGAACTCAGCTATATTATAATCTGCATAGTGAAACGTGCGTCCAAAAACTATGACGAACCAATGTGGGCCAAAATTACCCACTGGGACGGGTTGGACTTTACCAAAGAAATCATTGGTCAATTAATGATCACGGCAGTATCGTAGACGTGAGAGACTAACTCAATGAGAGAGTTAGATATAAATCCAATGTTAACAAGACGTAATTTTCAGACTTGAATGTGTACACAAGTTAAACTCCCTGACTGGCAAGGGGCAAAACCGTATGTATGATGTGATGCTGATGGAAGACGTCGGGAGAATGTGCAGCCTTCTCAGGTATAATGACTACTTATGCCACAGGATCGTTTCATCGTGCTCATTATAAAGGAAAACTGCTTAGCAGACTCGCAACGATCGCCGGACAGAAGATTATCTCGGGGCAACTTTTTATTTACAACACTGAGAAGAGATCTATCGCTTAAATGCTATTATATAAAGGCGACGATATCGATACATTCGGTAAACGCATGCATGCGATTGAGGGAAGAATGATCCGATAGTCTTATTGCGATCATCACTTCTTCAAGGATTAAGCGAAATTGATAATAATACCTGTGTTTTCAACTAGGAAACTAAACTTGTTTAATACGTATTGCTAATGCACATTAGTATTATTTTCACTAACGCTTAATAATTTGATTCCTCACGGTTTTAAGAACGGTGTATTCGACTACTGGATCATTCCGCCTGTCCACCGCTTGGACTTGGATTTATCGGCAAGGGAAAATCGATGTCGGATTATACAGATCGGGATTGAAAAGGGAGGGGTTTTCTTCTTCCTCTTTCCTACTGGTTCCTCTCTAGCTACTTACGTATGCAAGAGTACGAATAATCTAATTCCACTCTGTTAACGACGAAGCTGTAAAAACTCTTGTAAAGGCTGGAAAATACTCGCTCCTTACACCGGTTCCGTGTACTGTACCCGAGCGACAAGTTAAATGACAAACTATTCTTTTTGTAGACCATTCGAAACAACGGGAATGGGCAATGAAAACAGAAGAAAGAAGCTTCGAGAGGGTGGAGTCACTCTTGAAAAACAGACCAAATGAAATAGGAAGTGATTAACAGTGGAATTCCTTGTGGAGAAGTTCCGTTACTTCCTGGCACGAGTCAGTACAAGAACCGAGAGAAGGATGACTATCATTACGACAGTGCGAGTGTGGCTGGAATCGCTCCAGCTCGATCTCTAACAGGATGCGCGGATGAATTGTCTTCGGGAGAATTCGAGCGCTTTGAATGGGGGCCTGGAGCATCATCATCATCTGCAAGCTGGACCCCTCAGATTCCAACGAGACCACGAAGTCTCGTGGCGAAGCATTATTTCCTCACAAGGGCGACCAAACCCCGGTGTGACAGCCTTGGCTTCAACAACATCTTGCTCGGACCATTATTATTGTTGTTGTTGTTATTGTTGTTCGCTTGTTGTTGAGTCTTGCTAGTCGCTTGCGCTTGATCACGCGCGCTTTGCTTCTTCTTCAGGGACTCCTGCTTGGCACCTCTGTGCATGTGAAAGTAGCGGAAGCTGTTTATTAAGCCGACAAATCCGGAAAAGAAAATTGGTAGTATTGGTAGCTGCGAAATTTTTGTATCGTCAAGCTTCCCCGGTGTCAATTGAACTCTCGATTGATTTATGTTCGATAATGCTATCTGGGAATCACTGTTCGAAATTGATTAGTTACCAAACGAATACTGACTATACTAGCGAACTATCATAGAATATCGAGTTTATGATAGAGTATCGGCCAGGTTCTCATCGTTTCTATTAAATGAAATATTGAATAACCACGTTGAATGCCACAATAAATAGACGGGGTTCTATGTACACAACGAGACAGGTATGCAGAGCGAGAATTTCATCAATATGATATTGGAAATGCAATACGTAAGCGTTAGGTTTAATTCAATTTAAGCAATGTCCAAAAGAGAGTCAATTCATACCAGGCAAATTGACTGGAAATTTTCAGAACATAGACGATAAACCAATTGCAATTGTTTATCAATTCACTTAACTCGTTGAAAGTAAATTCGATGCAGCAATGATAGAAATCATCACGGCGTGAATTATCAGTGTAACTTACAGATATCGAGTGAGATCTTCTACGTCGACGAGCATCGAATCTTGTTCCATGTGAAGATCGTCTCTCCTCAACAATCCTTCGACCAGTGCTTCGTTGAGAGCGGCGATCCTCGCGTGCAAGTCATTCGCCACCACTTGCAACTGTGCCACGTTCAGCTCCGTTAACAACACGCGCGACAATCGTCGTCTGTCCTCTCCCAATTGGACGCCAACCTGAAAGATACCGGAATGCTCGACTTCGATGACAATGACACCAACGGGACAAACTCCAATCGTAAAAGTGCCCCCTTCGGTTGCAGATATACTCGTAAAAGCTTGGCAGAACAATGTCAAGTAGACGAAAGGTTCGTCGATGACGTATTGCGAAAACCCACGCGAATTTCTTTCCATTGGAGAAGTCTTTCTAATTAATTGCTCAACGAGAACGGTGTCCGACAGGGCTACTTATAGGAAGAACTATCCATGAAACTTGTTACTTCTGGGAAAGGTCAGGCCGAGGTAAAGGTCAATACGCACTCGAAGCTCGCCCTTTGCAACGAGGATCCGCATAGCCTGGATCATCCTTTCATTACGATATTGCAATTACTCTCAACCGAGAAAAGACCGAGATGCTCATGTTTAATCAGACGATTATAGATGAACTCCTTTAGCGAAATGCTACTTATACTTTGAGTGATCATTCAGTAAAGAATCTCTAATTCTTTTGAAATTGTGCGTTCTTAAGTCGAATGCTACTTTGACTGGTAAAATACTGTCTATAGATTCATTGATTTTTCAATGGGGAATTTCTAACTCTTATTGGATGTAATACCTTCTCGAGCGGAATGCTGTATTGGATAGTGAAATGCTGTTTATAGAATGATTGATTTTCCAATGAGGAATTTCTAGTTCTTATAGGATCGTACCTTTCAAGAAGAATGCTGCTTTAACTGACGGAATATTACTCATACGTTCATTAATGTTTCAATAAGGAAGTTTTAACTCTTATGAAAATTGTAACTTCATAGCATCGACATGTGTCGAATACTGTTTATACATTACTTAATTTTTCGACGAGGGATTTCTAATTCCTTTGAAACCGAGTTTTTTCCAATGTGAATTTAGCGGAATGTTATGTTTTTCAATGACAAATTTCTAATTTATTTGCAATTAATTTTCCAATGTAAAATTTTGACTTGTTAGAAAAACGTACCTTTTCCAGACTAGATCGAACCATCTCAGTGATGGGGCTTTGCTTGAGCCTTTGTCTTTCGACTTCCATCTGCATGTGTGCCATTTCCTTGGCCTGCGCTAGAGCCATCCGAGCCTCGGTCTGCAGCCTAGCCTGCCGGGCGAAGAAGTCTGCCTCGTCGATCGGCGCAGAGTTCGAGCCCGCGTCGAGCCTGAGAGGCGGTAGACTGAGCATCTGAGGCCGCGCTGCCACTTGCTGTTGCTTCAAGTGATGCTGTTGTTGGAGATTATGCTTGGAAGATGCCATCGTCGTCGGTGGCGAATCCGGCGAAGCATCATTCTCCGAGCACAATGACTCAGTATCTGACGGTGTTTCGTTCATGAAGCAAATCTGTAGGTTCATCCCTGAAACATCCAAGTATTTATGCGTCAGCAAAATCATTGAGATACCACTTATATTTCTCTCAATCTTTCCAGAGAACCTTGTAATGACGTCTTGCCCGTCGAGGGCTAACGATGACGCCACTCATCATGAAACTATGATATATTTAACAGTTTCTTTTAAATGAAGCACGTTTCTTCATATTGATTTCACGAAATTAATGTTTTTATAGTGAAATAGTCTTTGACACTTTTGTTAGATATTGTTAATTGTAGATTTGTGATGAAGGATTCGCGAAAAAGCTGCAAATAAGAAAGTGGATGCTGCAAAGAGAGGGAAAGTTAAATCTCCCTTTAGCATCCACTGTGCGTATGTATATGTGCTCGCAGTGTGCTGCTTTCAAAAGGTTGCGCAACTGAGAAACTATTCCAACGAGTACTCGAATTTAACTCGAGAGCAGCCACTCGGCCTCTCTTTTTTCGGAGAGATGCACAAAATACGCCGGGTTAAAACACGGAGGCGCGCATCACCGCTCGACACCGGCACGTACTTCAACTCAAACGACCACTCCGCTACTCGTCACGCTACTATATTCCAGTCTTAATTTCACGAGAAATTAGACCGCCCGAATTGCAAACGAAAGCACAAATTCAAAACACTGCAATTAGGAATGAAACATTTTAAAATTAAAATATGAATATTCCATAAACAAGGGTTGATTTCTGTGTAAGATCGAGAAAATTTGATGAAAAATGAATTAAAACGCGTGATTTTAATTAATGCAAATGAGTTAAAGGTGTTTTAAATATATAAATAATACAGAGACATTAATAAAGACTGAAAGGGATGGATTTACGAGGAGATGGAAGCGTAGAGCTTCGCTGGAAGACGGAGAGTGCGAGTGTTTCGAGTGATACCGACCGCTTTGGAGGCGCGACTGGAGGCTAGGCTTTCTTCCGCGTTCAACGCGCAAGTCCTCCGCGTCTGGACCCATCGCCAGTCTCCTCCTGATTTCCTCGCGATCGTTTCGCCGCTGCCAACAGATAAAGAAATCATCCAGTGAGATCAGTCTCCTCGGATTCACTCGCTTCTGGCATTCAGCCTGCTCCGGCGCCTTTTCATGCCATGTGCAAAAGTACATGGCTCTGCCTCAGTCACAGAACATGTTAATACTTAATGCCAGTAATAGAATCTGGAAATTGAATCCAGTGGATTCGAAACTCTTTACTTTTAATATTATGAAATAGGAAAAGAAGGCTCAACAGAGATTTTTCATTGCAAGTATGAATAACGAATAGAAATTTGTAAAAAAGCTTGAATTGGTAGATAAAATATGTTACTGATTAATGACAAGGATTACCAATTCTATTTTGATAGATTGAAATTAATAATCTAGAATTTAAAACCAATGAATTTCAAATTTGTTATCACTGCAAGGTAGGAAAAAAGGGTGAAGAGAGATTTTTCGCTGCAAGTATGAATAACGAATTAACTCTACCAAAGCTTTGACCAATGGATAAAACGTGTTAATAATTAATGCGTTCGATTCCAGGGATTCTAAATTCTTGATTCACTATCTGTTGGCACTTTGCCTGTCCTATTTCAAGAGTTCATGTTTCTGCCTGACTAATCAAATATTTCATCGACTAATATCTGATACATCTTAACTCTATTTTTTTCCAAACTGAAAATTGTTAACTTCTGCCATTGTGAAATAGAAAAAGAAGGTACAAATATGAAAAACAATGACATTCCTGGCACACCAAGAGTCGATTGCAACCGAGCAAGAGATGACTGCCGATTTGCAATGGATAATTGAAACAGTTCCAGACTGACCGATCGGTTAGCGAGGAACGAGCAGTGCTCTTTAAAGGAACACAATGAACAGGAGAGAATAGGTGGTCCAGACAATGCGATGTCCCAATTGCAAGAGAAGAACGCTACACTTTTAATTGTGCTTCCTCGCTCGACCACGAAACAGACTTCGCTCGAGGGACCAGAAATACTCAACGTTCTTAAATCAGTTTCGTCCTATAATAAATTCTAGTTCCGGTGAAACAGAGATCGAAACAACTACTAGCAAGCAGAAGATGTCTGAACTTGTTTGCCAAACTTCCGCAGCATCCACTCGCCGGGGTAACTCGGGTTACAGGAAAAATGGTAGAAAACTTTCTTCCGGTACTTTGGAAGCTGGTCGCACCTGAAGCGATTCATCCCGATCTCCTCGTATGAGTCTATCGAATCGTGCAAGTAAATCTTCCCTCTCGGATTCTCGTGGAGGTTGGCAAGTCTTTTGGAGCGTAGGAATCGGCTTCTCTGACTCAGTTTGCCCTTGCTTCTGTTCATCCTCCTTTACGACCTCTTTTTCATCGTCCTGATTTCCCCGAAAAAATGAAGTCGATATGCGACAGGCGTCGATATCAACGATTGTGTTTGTCAGTTCGAAAAGCCCTCAGAACAATTGGTTCTACCGAATGGCGACGTTCGATTTCCCCCAGCACCGTCATCGTCATCAAGCTCAAGATATCACAGACTGACGCGGTTGCCTGACGTGTAAACTATCGAGAGCAACTGATGCAGAAGGATAAAAGTGGGAAAAGAACTGGTCGGATTTCGATTAGAGTTGCGAACGTATTTCTGCACCTCTTTGGCAAAGTACCCTGATCCAAGTAGGTCGGAGTGCTCAATGCTACCACCACTTTGTCTAAGCACCGATGATTTACAGTCCTACTGGGTTAAAACGTCTCTCGAGTCGTCGGCAATAAGGACGCGCATTAACCGTGAGAGATGTATTCATGCAATGGGGAACTTTTGAAAAAAGGATAAAAATCTAGTACAATAGAATCTTGATTCTGAGATATAATATTAGAGATGTAACTTTTACAAGAATTCGAAAAAATTTTATATTTGTTGTGAACTGCGATATTTTTGGTTTTGATACAACAGTTACTTTCTTAATGTCGATCTTTATATATTAAAAAAAGAAGAAATAATATAGTGAAATATGACTGGGTTAATTAAAGATTAATGGAATCCTTCAGCTACTAAGCAATATTGTGTCTCCGCTAAATAAACAGTGAATGGTGCACATACAAGACATTCTCATAAAAGAGCTTCTACTCTGTTTGTCTCTCTATTGTTCGGTGAAAAAGCCTGCCTAGTGAATGAAACTTCCCTACTTTCGAGTCTGGCATTATTCGGCTATTTCAAAAAGCAGTGAGCATCCACGAATTCCACAATGATAATTACGCGCTGACGATGCTTTTAGCTTCGGGCGGCCGAGCGTTTCCCGCGTACAATGACAAAACTGTCCGTACCTGTTTTTTTTGCGCGCGCTGTTCTCTGATTTACGAGCGAGCAGCTTGAATAAGAGTTGTGGCGATTTGAAAATCGAGTGTTTCTTGGTGCTTGGCACCTGAACGCAACTCGCGACCCACTTTCCCCCGCGAATCATCGGTCTGGCGAGTCATCGACCTTCCGTAAAACGACAACAACAAGTGTAGGAAGCGCGCGACTTATCAGGCAGTGTTGGTGAAACAATGCTTCTACTCTGGTGTGTGTCGTGTGAAATGTGTATGTGCACGCACACAGTCGTTTGATGGTCGATCGCTTCCTCCTACGGTTATTTTTATAACTTCGTTATCGTTCTTCGTGTGGAATTGTCTATACTTGCTAACAAAAGCTAACGCATTGGTAACTGGTTAGTTTTATGGAGAGTTCAATCGGCGACTATTTTTATCGTTAAAAATAACAACATTTTTCGATCTAATTGTTCATTTTATGTGATTTATTCAATTAACTTGGTGAAAGAGTAATTTACCATTTTAATTGATATTAAATACGAATTTAATTTTCCGCGAACTTAATATAAAGTATCGATAAATGAATATTAAATTGGAAACTCGCGGTAATTTAATGCTTCAATGATTCCATAAATTTAAGGAACTGTATTTACAAACTCTAATTACACCTCCTTAATGAGGCAGGCTAATTCAGATGGAAATAATATTCAACGAGAAACTTTTACAAAACCAGTATTTTTTTAATAGTCTGTTAACTTGCAAAAGACAAGTTTCGACCCCTGGATTTCGAAGGCTTCCTAATTAGGATGTTTATTAACTAATTAGGATTTCTATTAACGCCGGCGTAAATCCTGCAAGGCCCAAAGAGCTTTGGAAGCTTTTGCCGAGAGAAGCAGACAAAGCTATCGAATTTCGCAAATGGATGGTGGAGCGGAATAGCACGCCCTTTCATGGTTTCAGGATTCTGGCTTGGTTCTATGTCTATTCAGTGAAGTTTCAATCTACTCCTACCACGCAACCCTCGCATTTTACTTGATCTCGCAAATGCAGCATCGCCGCTGGCGCTGTTTACGTTTCGGCTCTCAGCGCCCGACTGACCTGTTCTTATTTCTCGAATTGCCGGCTGCCAGATGCTAAACGGGACCACTAATACCACCTACTGAGCGAACCAAGAGATTTTACAGTGACGGTGATGGAGGAAAAAATTGCGTGAACTAGTTTGCACTACGGCTAATTTCCTCTTAAACCTCTGCACTTGATGGCTTTTTCTCTGCGATAAACTAGCAACGTTTTGTGAATGTCTGACGATATTTTTGTAGCTAACATAAAATGATTTTATACACAAATTAACATAGAGAAATAATAAATAATACGAAAATTCTTCAGTGCAAAGGATTAATGGTAGTTTCTCGAAATTTGAAAGATACTTTCCTGTCGCCATTCGTTTGATTTCTGGAGCTGAATGAATCAAGACTCACGAGATCGAAATCATCATAGGTGAATGTGTAAAGATCGCTCACGAAACGTGAGTCCTTTTTGTAGTGCTTGCGAATTTTACTGCTGCTTCCCATGGTCGATTTCTTTCGCTTGCACGCTACTTTCCAATCCACTGGTGTCAAGATCACTTGGTTTCACTGTGCACTCATTTACTCTCCACTCTTTTCGGATTAGCGTGCGAGGCGGTTCGAATTGGCTCAAACACAGGCGCGTATGTTCATGGCCACCGGCTGCTCTAACTGCTAAGTGCTAACGAGAAGAGAATGCCGTTCTCTGCTTTAACCGAACAACCGTTCTGCTAAATCGAATAGTAGAAATCGAGCGATTCCCATTAATAAACTTCGCATACAGAAAACTCCTCGATTCGATACAGTTATTACATCGGCAAAGCTGGTAATATGAAATGGAGCAAAGCTACTTGTTAGAGATGGAAAAAGCGAGAGGATTAAAAGAGTCTACTTGAAGTCTGCATTGTTAAACTCGAGAACTGTCTTCTACAGTAATAGTGTTTCGTCGAGACAATGGGAAAATGAGTCTATTCAAAAAAGGGCTATTTCTTTACGAATGATTCTGTCGAGAAGAACTGTTTTAACACTGTCGAGAATGAACTTGTTGCCCGTTCACTCCACTGTAAAATGCTTTCAGAAAGGCACTCGCGCGCCGAATCATTCACTTTCTCGCAGTAGATTAGCACTGGCAAACGGCGGACAAACGAGTAGATAGTCGAAGCATTTGATAGTGAGTTCTGGTGGCGTGTTTTCCTCGTGGCGTGCGTCGAAAGAGAGAGAACCGCACTGCTCGGGAGAGCAAGTCGAGACTGGCGTAAAGCGAGTCAAGAGAGCGGCGAACCGATCTTCCGGTAAGGTTTGCTCAGCAGCAGAAGGTGGCCAAGGTGGTGGAGAGCCGGTACCGATTTGCCGGCAGACTCCAAGCGGTTTCTCACAGTACGCGCGCCAGGTGAAAGTGTCCGACACGCTCTGGGAATGCCTGTGTACGGCAGACTAAATCTCCTTAAGCGAGAACCTCGAAAAACCTTGGTTGCTTAACGATTCATTGAAATAGAGAACAGTTTTTCTTGGATCGAATGAGTCAGCGTCTAGCAAAAATTCAAGCTAGTGCAACTGAATTTCTCAATTCGTTTCTAAGATATGCAGAACTACAGTTTTAATGAAACACTACAGTTTCTGCGCATTTAGCCGCGGTTCACCAGAGCGGAGATTGGATAAGACTGTAATCTCCTTCATCTCAAGAACGGCCTGCAGAGCACTGATTGATCTCGTTGCGGTTCTCTTATATCTCAATACCCGACACATTCTTTCCGGCTCTCGGTTCTACGTGGCACAATGTTGAACGCGTCTCTCGGTGGGAAGTTCTTGCATTGTTGGTAGGAAAAAATCTCGTGATTCTAGAGTCGTCGGTGAGTATGCGTAAGGTTCTCACATGGCTGGCCAAGCGAATCACATGACCCAGGAGTGCCCTATCAGCACAAAGAGATGCTGCGGGCGCGTCTTGTCCGGGTGGAATCAAAGAATTATGAGTTCTTCGCCCCGAGGATTAGTTCGCGACAAGGTAAACGAGGATTTCAAGTTCCTGTGCAAAGGAGAATTGAAAGGCATGCTAGCTTCGATCCGTTTGCTGTTGGTTTCCGGTTGCCCGTCGTTATTTTCATACAATGGCAACTGCGAATGTGGACCGCACATGCTCTCTTAATGAGAGTGTCGTTATCGAGGTCTAGGATGGCGGTCGTGCACCTCGTTGACCTCATTTTCTCACTCGATAATCAGGGAAGAGAATCTCTCTCTCGAGGGCGACGAGTTATCCCGAGGATCTAATAGTCCACCACTAACAACCAATTATTTTAAATGAAAGAATTTCAAATATTTGCAATAATATCCCTGCGAAGTTATAGAAAAGAAGATAATACAGAGATTCGAACAGAGCAGAGTTTATCGGATGTTGCTTCGTTATTGGAGCGTATCTTACGTACGTTCATCTATCGCTTTCAATAATACTAATAGATATACGATTTAAAATCCTTATACTCAGTTATTTGATTCAATTGTTTTATGAATCTTGACTGAATTGAACTTCACTCACCCGTCGTTCCTCTTCTCTGGCTGCTCTCAAGTGCGTCTCGATTGCGTCCAAGTCGATCTTCGGCATTGCTGTTTCGATATTGTATACGTCGAATCCACCTTCAATGAGAAACGGCAATCGTTCATTTATATTGACTTGAGTGCACTGCTACGTTAAATGAGCAATGATCTTAATTCTCATTCGGAAGAGATTGTCGGACCCAGCCGCGCATGCTAATCGAGCGTCAACCCAAAAACCGTTATCGGTTAATCGATAGAGTCTTGGCGGAATTTCTTGCGCAACCTCGTCGAGCAAGACTCGTGCGGATAAACAGTTTTACAGATAGACTGCAGTACGATTTCCTTATCTATTTTATGACACTCATGGAACTCCAAAGTTATGCCCAGACCAGGTAACAATTTCTGGAAACATTCCTTCCGCTAAGACTTCTACCAACGAGTTTGCGCATATTGCTTTAGTCGCTTTAACTTTAGTGGTATGAAAATTTCTTTGCAAGCAGTAATGAAAGAGTTGAGAATCTGCAAATTGGCATATTCTAGCATGAATTTAATAACATATATTAAACATGTGTCAGAATACTTTAAGTGACGTGAATTCTAAGAATACTTTACTTTATCGCTTGAAGAGTAAAAAAGAATGGACATTGATTAAATGTCTGGACAAATTATAATATTTGTTTGAATTCAGTAAAAACTAATCAATTCGTACGCAATAAAGATTACTCGAACTTGAGAATATTTGAATATTAATACGAGTCATTGTAATTACAGACTTTCATCTCTGTTATATCTTAACAATATTTATTAACATTATTCCCATAGAAATAACTATGCATATATATATGAATATTCCTGTCACTGGATTTCAATTGACAGACGAGTTAAAGTGTTGAAAAGATCTGAAAGACCATTGAAAGCCTACCTGGGCCATTATCAATCTCAGCCCTACGTTTATCCGGGCGTTTCTGAGCGTTGCCAGTTCGCATCTGCTGTAGCTGCTGTTGGCGTCTCTTTGCCTGATTCCTGGCCATCTTTTCTTTCTTCTTCATATCTGCACTCGTCCCGTCGGGAATGTCTCGATCGAGTAACTTGTTCATATCTTCCATGGGATCCTTCATCAAGCTGACGCCAGTGGTGCGAGGTGTTGGATGAATATGTTCCATCGTTTCCATGGCGACTACGTCCGGTACCGGTTGTACGTATTTCTCCAGGTCGACGCCAATGTCTCGGCCAATGCTCGAGAGGAGGTCGATCTCCTCGAGCTTGGTATACGTGGGCTGCTCGCCGCGACAGCTCTCGGAGTCGCTGTTGCTCGTCGAGTCGTCCTCGTCGTCGGCTGAGCCGGCCGACCTTACAGCTTGCCGGTTGCCTATCTTGCCGTGTTGAGGCAACTCTTTTGCCTCTCGTATCAAGTCGATATGCTCCACTACGATCTCACCCGTCTGTCGGCAGAAAATCATCTACGTCACTGCTGCCCTCTTTAAAGAAATCTCGCAGATTGCCCTCTGGCTTCCGGCCTCGAGTGCTTTATATCAGTACGAGTCAAGTGCTTCTTGTACCCGAGGGAATGCAACCCGATGAATTCTTGTCCCATTAACACGATTAAATCTGAATTATCAGACATAAGCGCAATTAAAAAGCTGGCGCAATTAACGCGAGCGTAATATCTTCTCGTCGATTAAAAAAGAAAAATCCTCGGCTGCAAGTGAAGCCGAGCGAGTAACTGACGGGCGCATTAACGCACGACCGCACGCGCGCTTATGTATGTGCGAGAGGAGTGCGGCATCATTAGTCTTCCACTTGCGTACCAGCGGAACTCATACAGACGCACGCGCACGTAGCTTGCGTACGGTTAGACTTCATTACTGTTGATTGCTCGTACTTCGTCATTATAGAACGGCCGATGAAACTCGTGCGCCAGTGGAAAATTATAGCGGATGCCGTTTTATCTGGACTTGTTAGATTCTAGCTTTTATTGATTTCGGTTATGTTTATGGTTTTAGTAGTTGCGCGGGAAAAAGAAATAGAAGAAACTTACATCCTCGATCTCGCTCGTTTTCTCGGACTCTGGAATCTCCTGGAGGTCTGAGTTCTGGAGATTCTCGTCTACTTTAGTGTTGAGTACCTCTTCAACCTCGAGTGAGGTCTGCTCCTGTTGTTCCTTGATCCCGAGCGTATCGGTGTGTGTTTCCTCCGGCTCTAATAACGTCTGATGCGTCTCTGACTGGTGTAGCTCGTCACTAACGAGCTCCGGCCTCGGTGACACCAGCTTCTCCTCTGACTTCGAGTCTTCCGCGCTCTTTGAATAACTTGCGCACTTCTCCGTGGGCGGCGCCACTGGCTCGTATGAAGAACTCTGTATAGCGAATACGAAAGAATTTTAAACTCGATGCACCAGCGTTCGACGATCAAAGTTTCTTTAAATAAACAGGACTGAAGATTCATTCGACAGAAATTGAAATTGTTATATGTTTAGTAGTGTTTGTTTGACAATAGTACAAAAGAAACCAGCGAAATATAGGAATCTGTGGAACTTACATCACCAATTTCACTGCTCTTCCCTGAATCCGATATTTCTTCGATTTCAGGGAATTGCAGGATTTCCTTGACACTCGTGGTGACCTCGACGACCTCAACGTCCACAGGAATTTCTCGTCCCTTTTCGTCCGTAGTTTCTGACTTCGCCGAGTCAGCCTCTTCCTCGTTCTTCTCAGTTTTTATTACTGTTGGATGTTGTATCTCGGCGTCTGCTTCAACGTTTCGTTCTGTGATCGTGACCTTTCCGTCGACTCTCGAGTCCTCCACGCTCTTCATATAATTTATGCATTTCTCCGAGGGCGGCACCGGCTCGTAGAGGGAGGTGACCGTCTGTAAAAGTAAACCAGTTGCAACGAGAGTTTACACGACTGTTGAAAAGTGGAAAGCATAGCGTCCTCTTCTCTCACAAACTAGTATTGTTTGGATATACTTCCGGAAATAAGTGGTGCAACACGAGAGACTCGACTAAATTTGGAGCAGATGCTCATCGTATAAATAGCGCCACTTCTTCTTCTTTCTCTCAAAAGCCTTCGCGAGATTACAAGATATCCTGAATAAAATTAGGTTGAAACTTAATCTCCCCTTTATCTAGAGTTATGTTACAAGAGCACGCGCGCGCGCGCACGGCAGTCAGAGAAGTCTGTGTGTGGTTTCCCAACTATAAAGCTGGCTTTACATTAGTCATCACTCACTTGAATTCGTTGACATCCTCGCAAATTCAACGTCTAATGATTCATGTTAGCTGTTCATATGATACGTGTAAATGTCAAATGAATTCGGCTTATGTGACTAATATAAACTCGACTTAATCAAATTCCAGTTCACTTTTTATAATAATACTATTTCACAGAGACAAAATGATTATTAAACGACTATCAACAAGAACTAAAAGAAGACAAACAGTTTCCTAACAATGAACCTAGATTCACATTATTCATTCGATCAATCCACTTAAATTCATTGACACGTATGCACGCATATAAAACACGTGCAAAAGTCAACTGACTTCAATTGAATCGTTTATCACACATGACTAACATAAACTTAATAAATTCAAGGTTCACCTGAATGTTGAATTTCGGCTTCTCGTAGAAGGTTTTTCGATCAGTGCTGCGTTTACTGAGATGATTAATATTATCGTTGACGTTATTGTTGTACTCGTTGCTATCCTCACTGGGTGACTGCTGTTCTACCTCGTCGAGGAGAGTATATTCTGGCCAGCTCTCATCCTCTGTGAGGTCGGTGTCCGAGAGTAGGGAAGGTGCCAGGTGTTGAAAGCCCGGGTAGTTTGGATTGATGATTCCTCGGGTACCCGCCGGCAAATTGCCGTCCTCTGACCAATCGGACCAGTCGGACGGTGTCAGCTCGTGCGACGAGTCGTCGTGCGAGGAGTTACGCCCTGTGGAATTTCACGGCTCGTGCACATTCGTGTCCATCGCTTGGAGAATGATCATCGAAGCCACTACGATCACTGACTGTCCAGTTAACTCGATCAAGAATTTTTCAACCGGCTTTTACGATCTACACTTATCAGTCGATAAATATTGGAGATTATTCGGGGCGTGTAAAAGAGAAGCGTGTTAGCAGACGAAATGCCGAGTAATCGGGCCGAGTGTTTCATGACTGACTCATCGAATCCACGACCAGATGACTGCGAGTCGCTCGTTGGCGGGCATCAATTACTCTCTACACCCACGAAATCCTCGTCTCTCTGTGGGAATTCTTACGGTGAATTCACACCGAATTATTACGAAACTTTCATTAACTATCTCTAGAATTTAATCATATCATATCTTAATTAATAAACTTGATTACTATCTGAATTCTTTTAGAAATCTTAATATAATTCGTTCTAATTAAACGCATTGAATTGAATATAAATATGAATCCAGCCTAATATAGAGCACTCGAGTGGCCTTCAACGAGAAGCAGATCGAGTAACAGTGTCAGGGCCGATAAGAAATTCATCCGATTTCTTGCCGGCTTTTTCATCCTCTAATTTCGCAGAGATCTCTTCAGTAGATTCGTCTCAGCTCACCCTCGTAGTCAGGCAGACTCTCGACAGAGCTGTCTCTGTGTAATCGAGTTGTTAAGTTGTTGTTGTTGTTGTTAGCGTTGCTGGTGTCCTGTTGGCTGGTTAATTGGACGTTGTCCCGGGTAATGGCGAGTGAGGACCACGTGGTGGTATCCTCGGCCACCCGGAACTCCTCGATTTCCTCTGAACTGTATTCTTCCTGCGATGAACTTCTCGTTACTGAATTGTTGCCGGTGGTGGCGGTGGTCGTCGGCCCGCTATCGTTGCGGTTCTCGATCTCCTCGGTGACCGGCTGATTCAGGCCAATCCTACGCAGCTGACTGCCAACACAACAGACGGCATTAGAGAAGCTTCGACTCCCCGATCGATCGATCCCTTCCGCAAGCCAACTTTCAGAGAATTACGTGGGCGAGACCACGCGGTACAACATTTACTATAGCACAGTCAAAGGTCTCTGAAGTTCACTTGCACACGAAGCCTTGTAAGAAAATGCTATACGAATGGGATTTGAATAATAGAATTTTAGTGAGAATGTGTTTGTTCGTTTATAGGGAATTTTGGAAGATAGTAAAGTTTAGAGGAATATTTGTGGTACATTGAAAAGTCTCTTAAGTTTAGTTGTACTTGAAATATAGCATTGAAAAGAAATAGGTTTTGAATATTATATTTTTGATGGCAACGTATTAAATAATTAATGGAGAAATTTGGAACACTATTGAACTTCGAGGATACAAATGAATAGTTCATTGAAAGCTCCATAAAGTTCACTTGCATACCACGCAGCAAAATGTACGAGGAAAAAACCACTCGAAAGAAATTACTGATCAATACGCCTATTTTTGCAACCCTTCGGAAATGGCATGATCGTACTAGTAAAAATACACCGAAGGGTGAACTAGCATTAGCGAGACCCGATCTATTTGCGGTCGGCTAGAACTGGTTCTAACCCCATCAAGAAAATAAAACTATCACCTTTCTTACACGATCTAAATATTTATAAACTCTCAAAACCAGAATAGTAAATAATCCAAACCCACAAAAGAGAAAATCCAAAAATGCAAATAAACTCAAGAGAGTCTCGAGTGCTTTTAACATTAACAAGTTATACTCACTTATTGTTCAGGCCAGCGGGTTGCAGCGGAACCGAGAGCACAGCCTCCTTGAGCCGCATATCGGAGCCGCTCCTCTGCAAAATAGAAAGTCCTCTTTCAGCACTCTGTCTTCGTGGTGTCCTGGCGTAATGACAGGGCGCCGCTGTCGAGTTCGAGAGGCGAAGGTTCGAACTTCCGATATAACAATTCACGTGTATCAGGTCATAATTAAGAGCGATTCGAGTGAAATCAGGAAAGAAGAATCGAACGATACTAGGAATAGTTGATGGGAATGAATTCTTAGTCCGGCTTGAGGTGTACGTCGAGAGGAAAAAAGGGAATGGGACTCACCGGCCGCCATGTTGAAGCCGTGCGCAAGGGCGCTCGCGTTTCTCGTGGTTTATCGACTCGCAACCAACACCCTCGTCGCGCCCCCGACACCCCTCGCTTCCTCCTCAATGCGAGTCTCTCTCTTTCCACCCCGCCGGCTCAGCCTAGCTCTGACTACCCTCTCTTTTTACCTACCACTCACTCCCTGTCTTTCTCTTTCTCTTTCTTGTGGCCGACGTTCAAGAGAGACAGTTATTTGCCTTTATACGCAGATTGCTCGGGAAGAGCAAGCACTTTGCTATTTTCCACGCCGCCGGAATATGGATTGATAGGAAGTCCTCGGATTGTAAGAGTCGCGCCCTCCTGTGGACTGCACTTCATTGACCCCGGACGCAATCAGTAGCCGACGCGATAAGGCAGTGTAATTTGTAGAGCGAATGATGGAAATGGTAGGAATTATGTTGGTAAGGTTGGGATGTTTACTGATTCGCTCTTTGACTCTTTAGAGACTTAGCTTTCGGCTTGATCTTATTCAGAGTTATTCACGAGGAATGCCAACCCCTTTCGCTTTTATCTTTTATTACCGTCTGGCGGCGCTCTCAAGACGCCCCTTAAAATTCACCAGTCTCCCATAGGATTCTTAGAATGGTTCGTTAGTTGTTCTTTCAGATTGTTTAACTGATTTTGTTGGAAATGCATCGTTGTGTTTATTGAGTGATGGATGGGATTAGCTGGTAGCACTGTTAGCTTATATTCTTACTTTCGTTTTACCCTTCCCGGTCGATGTCTACTCACTACTTTTATACGGCTTCTGTTGACTTATCCGTTTACCCCGATTCCCAACAAAACATTCTAAGGAATCGCATGCCAGGAATGCTCTAAGTAAGCGAGGAATTCGATCTCTGCGTTTTCTAATGCTTCCGGTAATCTCCGCCCTGTAGACTTATCCCGAACTCGTGTCGTTAGACCTTAATACGAGAAACCGAGTCTCTCTCCGTTCCCGAGGGAGAACTTCTCTAATTAGCAAAACAGGGATTATCAGGGTCAAAGTACTAGGAAAGAAATATTTATATTCTAATAGTTTCACGAAGAATTCAGTTTTATTTAAAACTTTCTATTACTCGACTCTCTAAGAATTTACTAATTCCCACTCACCCTAATCTCAAAACGCGTCGGAGACACATTTGCAACTGCGCGTTTTTCGAAAAAATAGGAATCGGGGTCTGAAAATTCCCTCAAGCCCAATTTCCTCCGGTTTCTTTTATCCGGCTTTTTAGTCCGCTGTACTTTCGTGCTCACAAAGACCTTATTGCAATCTCGTCGCGCCTCTACAATTACGATCCATTAACAATCGCGGCTGCTGCGAGGCACAGAGGGAATTAGAGCAAGCGAGAGAGTAAGCGAGAGAGGGCGAAGGGCGAGTGAGAAAGAGGAAGATAGAGTTTGGCGCATCGATCGAGCGACGCGCTCTGCACGGAGAGGTCCGGCCTTAGTGCGCTCCACTAACTAATTGCTAGTCGGTGTACACGAGGACTAACACTGCCAACGTTGCCGCCAGTCAATTTAACGAGGCAGACAGCCGAGCATTAGCAGCTTAATCCACGCACAAGTAATCGCTTCAATGATTCGCCGAAGGTCGACTCCGGAAAGCTAAATCTTCGGCATTAACGCAGCCTCTTGCTTAACAAAGACAAACAGGTGTCCCGGAGATTTTAACTATGCGATGAGACTACGTGCAGCCTCGCTAATTGCTCCTGCAAATCCATCGGGAAGGACGCCAATTGATTTTAACGACGCTCTGCTTTCCCCACACTAAGAGGGAGAAGGTTTTGGCTGTCGTACTCGTGTATGAATCACGCTGCGACGCTCGTCTTATTTATTGGTGCGATAACTACTCTGCTATGAAATCAATATCTTCTAATAACTACAATTTTTCTCTTTTATCATTTTTGTTTGATAGATTACTATTTGAATTTAATTACTTCTGATTAAGTAAATGATGCAATAATCGAAGTAAATAAATTATTACGAAATCGATGTGATGTTTGAATTTGAATGATACGAAATGGAAAATTAGTTATTGGAATAATTTGATTTGTGGGAATTAATGATACAGATTAATTTGAGATGAACAGTGATTGAACATCGTTAAACCGTCATTTCCATAACAAGAGTCTGCGTATACTACATATAGACATGTATATGTTGTTCTGTCGGCAGACTTCATGGCGCCAGCGCGGCCTCTTCAACCTCACGTACCTCTTCACCGACGTAGCCACAACTAATGAAAGCCCACCGTATCTCTCGTGTATCTCTCGCATGCCGAGTGACGAATAAAAGAGTGGACGCGCGCCAATCAAGTTGCAACATCGTCCTTTTCATACAACTCTCACGTGAGCGGCCAATGCAAAAAACAGAGACGAATGTTTCCGAGGTTTCTTTCATGTGTTATCAGCAACTCGATCAAATCATTGTTTTTAACCCAAGATTATTTTGTCGACATTTCAAAGACAAAATTCCAAGGAATTGCTAAACTTTCAACCCTCGCAGCTTCCCCTCGACAGAATTCTAATCCGCCATTGACTCAAACCACTCACGCACACACATCGTGCTTATCTCAAGATATTAGGCAAGACAAATGGATTTTCAAACTAGTATAATAAACTAGATGATTAAAGCGAAGTTCCAAAATAATAGTTAAATAAAATAGAATATAAAGTTGCTTACTATGATCAGGGTGCGCGTGCCGGTAGTATCTGTTGCAGGTGGCGAAGTTGAATCTTCCAAGGCAGACGCACTACGAAACTGCTGCCAGGGTTGATTACTTTTCTCTCACATTCCAGTCGATCAGATTGGAAATCGAGCAATCTCAATAATAGGATGCACCAAGGTTAGTTAGAAGGAAGGATTCCAGAAGCACTAAAATGGGGTTGAAACACTGTCGACGAAAGTTTATTCCGGTTTTGCACTCACGGACAACGGTAGACGACTGTTCCGTTCGATCTCTCCTTTCCACCCCCGTGGATCGTCGTCACTCGCACCACTGTTCTACTCGCTCGCCGCCTTTGGCACCCCAACTAGCACGCCTGCGCATTTCAACCCCCTTCGGCGCTCTCGGGCCTTGCCGGCACCCTCTCTCGAACCCTCCCCCCGCGACGCTGCCGCCGGGGGGTGGATGGATATCTCTTCGGACGACGTTTTTCCCTCGTCTCTTTCCTCTCTTCGCCCCTCTGCCTTCTATCATTTGTCCCCTCGTTCTCGCACGCTCCTCGGAAAATGAGGTGAATGGATGCGCCAGCACAGCACCGACGGTTGTCAAGCGCTTTTCCATCCCCTCTTCGACCAACCCACGGGAATTTAAACCCTCTGGCGAACTCTATCAATTGAAATTATCGAGCTTCCGAGTATAATACGATTCTTTATCAGGAAAGACTTTCAGCAGTGATTCTATTCCATTCTGATGAACAGACCGAGTTTTATCTTCCGACTTTTTTGGAACGCACTTGATTTTAAAGTTTTTCATGTGTGTGTGTGTGTGTGTGTGTGTGGGGGGGTGGCGCACATGCCAAGCGGGTCAAGAACTCTGCGAGTCACTCGATGCCACCACAGCGAGCGCAATCTTTTTAACCCCCGCGACGACTCTTCACCCTCTACAGCGGACTCCACGAAAAAAGTGATATTTTTAGCTGACGGTTCTTGCGCCCCTGTGTACGCCTACCTTTTCCCTTCGGTGGCAGCCGTTGGTTTTTGCAATATGCGAAATTATTTTTGCATCGAATGAATCAGGTTTTGTAATATCAGAAATAATTTTTGTAATGTATGAACGGGTTTTACATTGGATGGAAAAATGTTTGCAGTACGCGAAACAGTTTTTGCACGGTGGAAACTGATTTTTGCAGAGATTTTATCGCAACACCCCCCCTTTTTATCACGCGTCCAAGAGCATTTGTGGTGTTTCTATTGCGATAGTATTTAAGATCGTTGATAGGAAATGTTAGTAATGGCGTGCTGAGGTCTGGAAAATAGAGGGTGGCGCGACACATAATAATACTGAATGATCCGATGAAATGATATTATGAATATGAGACACACTCGAATGGTAGAAAAGGAGGCCAAGTACTGCTGGGCCTGTAAATGTGCCTATATTCCCTCAACACCCTCCCTGCTCTTTTATGACTCGAATCATTATCTCTTGCTGTTCGTATGTTTCTCATATGACTCGGGATTTTAATAATAATGAAGAATATGGCGCCTCTCACGCAGTTAACAACTAAAAGTTATACGACTGAGTTTAAAATAAAAATATCTTGTGGACACAGAAACATTATTTGTCAGAATACAGTGAAATGTAACTCTAATATTGAAACAAGATTAAATGTTTAACATTTCCAAATAGTTAAATAATTTAAGTTATTCAATTACTAACAACAAAATTGCTTCTACTAATTAAGTAGTTTTGATATTTACTAATCACTGAAAGTATCCAACAATAAAACAATAATCAATAATCATTATAAAACTATAACGTTTAAATTGGAAATCTGAAACTATTTATAATCGTTGGTAATTGTCATGTTGCTACATCTCAGTAGAATGTCTGGCACTACTTAACTAAAACCTTAGCGCACGATTTACTAGTGACATTATACGGCTAACAAAATAACTACGCAAACGTCGGTATTACCGATAATTTGATGGTAAAACGCTGAGTCCAAGTCTACCGCATCACCCTGTATACTTGCTCGGTGTATTCTGTAACCTGGTCTGTGCTAGTGCGTCACCCGTAACATAACTGCAGTGGTCGATGACACACAGACTGCGTAGCAGAGAGGGTTGCCTTATCTACTGGAGCTTCCTGTCTGCATTATCGGTCACTTCTGCAGGCTACCATTCGTCGGAGCAACACGAATATGACTATAAAACCGGTTCAGTATTTCCAGATGGCACACGTTACCCTATTCGAATCTTTTTCGTAAAATCAAGCTTTACTTCATCAATCACTAATACACCAGACATGAAGATTTCCATTTGTAGTAATTTTCCTTTTCTTTACCATTTGACAAATTCGATTTTGTTTTCTCCAGATTTGAAACTATACTGTTTTTTAAAAAATACAGTATCGTGAAAGCGTTTCTAATTACATTCTAATAATTTCATTTGCAATTAGTTAGTGGAACGGATTTGTGCGTCAGACACGGCAAAAAGTCCGTGGGAATTTCGTGATAATCGCCAGAGGAATAATCTTTGGTTCAGCGATCCAAACACCCACGGAGCCGAAAGGGACTGATTGTGAGAGTAGACGAGGTATTGTTCGGCAAAATTTCGGATTACAATACGCAGCCAACAGACGTGCTAGTAACGAAGGAGTCCGAGCAGCACCGCAGCCGCTACCCAAGGAAGAATTAGTATTCATCTCCATAATCGCATTAGCAGGCGTCGTAATGTATTAATTAGACAAGGCTGACTCGGCTCTTCTACATGTATCATAAAGGATAATACTGATTATTCCACAAATCCCACGAATCTTAATAAAGCTGGATAAACTATATTAACTTGTCTTTACAATCCCATATTTTCTATCTTGAATATATTAAAGTACATATAATAATTAGACTGCGAGAGCTTATGCAAAATTATTAAGCTAGAATTGAGTGCAAAATATGTATATAGTAACTTGGGAAGGATAAACTATATTCGCACAAGTGCCTGAAGATCTAATAATAAACACGATGTATGAGTTTTAATATAAAATGAATTAACCGAACCAACTTATCAGTACAAATGCTTTCGAACCAAGGAACTACCAAATTTCTAATCAGGGCTAATAAAGACATACTATATTTACTTATCTTTAGAAATTTTATATTTTCCATCTTGAATACATATATTACAATATATATAATAATTAGACTGTGGAAGCTTAAAACTATTAAGCTAGGATTATGTACAAAGTATACAGTACCTTTTAAAAATAATATTTTGTATATCATCTACTTGCGAATATGAATTGCATAAATAAAAATCTAATTTTTGATGAAGATCGAACAATAATAAACACAAAATACAAGTTGTAACATAGATTGAATGACTCGAGGCAATTTTTCCACACTAGATTATTCTCTTTCACCAATTTCCTAGTACAAGTCATTAATATCAGTGCTTTCGAGCCAAGGAACTAGCAAGTTTCTAGTTAGCGTTAATATACGGAGTTGCCGATAAGACTCGAGCGAGTCCTCTTATCGAGCATTGGCATCGCGCGTCGGACTCACACCTGTGAATCCACGACGATTGCCATCGAGACCATCAAGCGAAGCCCGAACGTCGAGCATAGAACGTGCACTCTGCTATTCAGCATCACGTAACACCTTGGATATCTCGTTTTCTTGTGGCGGCAACGGAGGCGGCGCATCCTGAAAGGGTTCATCTTCGAGGCGGAGAGGCGAGGCGAGGATTCCGCGCGCGCGAGTGAAGAACGACTGCATTGATTAGCAGCAGCTGGAAAATCTAGGCCGTGTAATCTAGGTGCCTCTGGCGACCGCGTGCCACTGGAAATAAGAAATTACAGTGGCGAGCAGTCGCATTGTAAATCTTGGACAAAGAAATCTCGACTCCTGTCCTCTGGCCACCCTGCAACAGAGAAAGAGAGAAAGAGAGAGAGAGAGAGAGAGAGAGAGAGAGAGAGAGGAATCATCGTAGGAAAGAAAGAATGCTAATGGTCGACGGTAAAGCATTATTTCTCGTAAACGCATGTGTAATTTATTCTGTTATAAATCAACTAAATAGCCAATTATATGTTGGATGAGCTCGCAAAAATGTATGAACGATAGAAAGAGAAATGTTCCAAAGACATGCTAGTATAACGAATTTAAAATACAATTATACTTTTAGAATAACAAGTGAATTATACTTGTCTAACTAAATGTACAAATTATTCTGTTAGTTTTTATTCTTTTCTCTTGGATTTTTTCAATTGCTAATGAAAATATTTATACATGCAAGTATTATTTACAGTCGTCTAATATTGTTAAGTATAATTTGTACTTGGAAGAATTAATTGTATAGCATTATGTATTGTTTCTAGTTAAATTTGTCAAAGTCCTCATTAAAGGAGGGGTGAAAAAATATGTTAGTCGTTCTTCTTTTCGAGGCAGGCACAATTGCACGCGTTCTCTCACTCGGTCGCCAACTAGAAACTAGTGCGCGCTTTTTGCGAATATTTCGCGTACCTAATCACGCGTGAATTTACGAGCAAACTGTTGCTCTTGCACCGGCGAGAGAGCTCCTACTGCGTTTCTGGCCACTGTTGGACTACGCGATCGTGTCGCCGTGCTTTTAATGGACACGCGCGCACTGCCATTTTCATAATTGCATTACGGAGATACTCGAGAGAGCTTCATTGATGAGGCAGAGGATGCAAGGTGAGCGGAAAATGAATTTTGTGAAATTTTCTCTTGATTTAAATTGTCTCTCGGGTACTTCTTTGGTAGTTCATTTTTATATGTTTTATCAAAGAGTTAATGATAGCTGAATGTATTAAAATTATGTGTGTTTGACATAATATAGCTTTTTCGTTGGCTTTTGATGTCTGAAATTATGCGAGTTACACCTAATCTTCATTAAATTCTTGGTAGCTAATTTTGATAAAATTAATCAAAGGGTTAGTGATAGATGTATGTAGTAGCACTAAATTTATTTAGGCATGCTATTACTTTGACGTCTAATTAATAAATTCATGTATTAGTACTAAACTTGTTTAACAAGCATCTTCACTATATCTTTGTTGCTTAATTTTGATAAACTTGATCAAACGGTTAACGATAACTTGATGTATCAGTACTGTGTCTGTTTGACGAGCCTCTGGTTTCTCGTCGATTCTCCAATACCTGCATTCGCAAGAGACGCATACTTACACTTCATTACATTACGAAAAGCGTATACCATCGGCAAACATCTCGGCCGTCACTCAGCCTGCCTGTTCCCCGCACGGAATAACCCTTGAAAATACATTCAGCCCGCTGGCGTGCTCGCTATGTTAATAGGGTCGCGTTGAACAGGCCCGAAATTAGTGGGCTAATGGAAGTGCGAGTTCCACCCGACTAGCACGTGCCATACTCTCAAACCTAGGACGACAAAATCTCTGAAACCCACTCCTTAACTCCAAACACCTCATCGTAGTCTAACAAAGTCTTATAATCCACATTAAGCATTTCAAATGATGTATTGTTACACGGTTTGAATTTCTCAAGGGAGAACAACATCTTAAATTCAAGCAATAAATAAAGATTACAAGTATATAATATTTCAAGCATACAAAATCATGTATCATTAAACTCTCAGAAATTCCTATAATCGAAACATCCAAACTCTAAACGTACATCACCTCAAGCATTCAAAATCCTCATTCGTCACAGGAAATAACCTTGCTAAACTAACTCAGCCTCTCAAACTTCCATAATCCCAACATCCAAAACTCCAAACATACAACACTTCAAACCTCCAAACTACTCCTTATAGAGGACGAAAATCCTAGAATACTAAAACCTCACAAACTAAAATCCCCAAAGACTCGAACCATCGAAACTCCAACCATCCAATACTTCGAACACACAAACCCACCCCTGAGCAATCGTTACGGTTTTGATAGCGGGGGGTTGGTTGGTTGGTGAAACGAATATCTCAGGGTTGCATGGGAGCGTTGGTGGCCGAAGGAAACGACAACACACCATCGGGATCGTTCTCGGCGGTGGTGGTAGCTGGCGGCAGGAGAAGGCACGAGGGTAAACAAGAGGGTTGCATCGCGGGGGTGGATCTCGCCTGTCAAGACTCGTCGTGGGTGGGGGTGGGTTTGAAGGGGGGTGGCGGTAGGGGTTACGGAGGAGGAGGAGGAGGAGGAGGAGGTGGAGGAGGAAGAGGGGGTAAAGGTGCGAGGGAACGAGAGAAACGGTCGCTCATGCGCGGCTGGAACCCCGCCCTGTACTTTCGCGAGTCTCTCTGTGTATGTGTATGCTTGTGTCCATGTCTGTGTATGCGGGGGTGGGATCGCGTGTGTGAGTGTTGCGAGGGGGTGCCGTTGCCGCGGAGGACTCTCGGCCGAGGGTGGACGAGCAGTCACGCTTTAACTCGCGATCCGCGAGGCGGATGCTACGAGGACTCAAGCGAGGACTCGCAGGTCCTGCTGCCCGATGTGACAAGGATATCCGCGCCCTCCCAGCTGCCTCTTCCCTTCGATCATCATCATCGCTAGCATCAACACCTGCAGGGAAAACTGGAGCTCTTGGCTCGTATAAAAGGAATAGTACTGCTGCGCTTGTCTTGGAGAAGAGACCAGCTGGTTCTCTCTAGGTTTTAGTCCTTTGAGCGCGAGCGCGCGCGCGCGCGGCAGGTGCGGTTCTGCTTCGTGCCAGGATCTCGATCAAGCCACTTGCCAGGGAAGCCGTGGGTGTCGCGGGAGAAGGAAGAAAGGAAGAGACGAGCGGCCCTGTGTTAGGATTCGGTTTAGTCGGTGGCGGGTTTCCACGTTGAACGGGAGAACCACTTGTCGAGCCTGACTGGGGGGGGTGGTGGTTCTTATTCTACTTGTGATATCTGATCGAATGGTAGGATAAGGTGTCGGAGAAGGATTCGATGGATCAACGAGTGGAATAGAAGGATAGGGAATTCTTTGGTAATATTACCTTTAGTGAGAAATTGGGTGTGCGGTGCCGCGCGGAAAAGGCTTTCACGTGGGCGGAATCGAGTGACGGCAGAGGTTCGACCTGGCCGAGACTACGAGATTACTGTTCCGTTCCCCTGGAATCGGTGACATTGGCTGACCAGACCGAGTGGAAAAGGGTATCTCTCCTTGACGAAGGAATCGGATCAATCTTAAGGCGAGTGAAGCTGGTATTACCAGCTTCGATGGACCTACTCGCTCGGGACGCGCCTCCTGTTGATTACACTAGTTACTCGATCGATCATTCCCGATCAATCGATACATCAAATAAAGAGATTTAAAGAAGTCGAAGAATGAGAAAATTGAGTCGATTGTCAGATTGACAAGTAATATTGAAATAATGAAATATTAGGATCACATTGGAGAATCCTGATTGGCGAGGACGCGTATCTAGAGAATCAGAGCGACGGCCTAATTAATATCGACCCCATAGATCGTTGGGGGGGGCGAAGCGCTTCGATAGGGGGCGGGCACGAAGATCAAGGCCTTGAAACTTTCGGAGCCGGAGGGCTGACGCGCCGCCGAGAGATGTTCTATGTTCGACACGGCGTGCTTGCGGCCTGAAAGGTCGTGATCGATCGGCTTACTTCGATGGCCTAAAAGAACTTTAAAGCGTGCAAGGTCATTATGCAGAGCGATAAGGCAGGGAGTTGAGCGCTAAAGTGCAGCGGGTCGAACGAGAGCAAAGAGTGAGAGAAGCGGCTCTGCCCACCCCCATTTCGACTAGAGCGAAATACTACTCGAGAGAGGCATCCGCCACGCGGCCTATCTGGCCTATCAACAATAAAAGTGGAGTCAACAGCTCGTCATCGAACCGGCAATCCCAAAAGCCACTCGAGAAGAAGCTCGGATGTCGCGATAGCCGCCCCGCTTGATCCTCTTCGTCGCGTATATCCGCGCGCGACGCCAGCAGCGTGTCAAGGACTCTTCAACCGGCGAGAGAGTTCCAAGCTACGAGAAATGCGCCCTGTCAATTCCAAGGCTCACCTTCGATTCCTTCGGAATCTTCAGGATCTCGCGATACTATTCTATCAGCTTGGACAACGATAACCAAACGGAGAGCTTTCATCTAAAAAAAACTCAATCCGATTAACATCGGTTAATGCGAGTATTCGAAAGAATAGCTCGCAAAAGGAGAGTTTTGCACGTACACCTCATTGCCTTTTAATGGAATCAATCGTTAAGGCCGTGCGCGTTGGAGGATCATCCTCAACTAACTTAAGCTTCGAGGCTTTAATGCAATCACTAGCCCCAGGGAAACCAATCACCGCCATAACGCGTGCTGAAGGAAGTTCGCTCGAAGAAGAGGTCCTGTAAAAAAAAGAAGAAGAAGAAGAAGAGGAGATCAAAAAGGAGAGTGAAATAGAGCGAGTTCGAAGATAGAGCACCGAGGACCAAGATCGACCGATCGCGGCTACCCTAGACTACTAAATGAGAAGACGAAACAAGAGGCCTATTCACTGGTCGATCGATTCCAGAATCAATCGGTGCATCTCGAGGGATTCGAGGTGCCTCGAGAGTTGACCTTAGGTCGCCCGATCAAGGAGGCGAGTACTAGAAAAGACAAAGAGGAAGACGAAGATAGAAGAAGAGGGGTGCGTACGAAGTGAAGTATCGGCGCACTCGATGAGTCCTCGTGACCGAGTACCCTCAAGATCGTGGCCGCCTTGACTCTTGGTGAGGTTGGAGGAGGCCTGAACGAGATAGACGACGACGACGAAGAAGAAGAAGAAGAAGAAGAGAAGCAGGTGGTGTTTTAGTTAGCCGTGATAGCGGCTGGGTGATGCGCGGGAGCAGCTCGGAGCTCCTGCTGGAGGCGAGCTGCGCCCAGTGTCAGAGCGGCGAAAGTTGCCAGGCTGCCAGAGAGCATCATCTCCAACTGTTGGAGAACGAGAAGCAGGTCTTCCAGGAACGGGGGCTACGTCGTCGCAAGCTGGTGGAATTCGGGTTCGGCGCTTCGCGGCGCCGACCGCAACGGCGCACCTGCCGTCAGCGGTTCAACTTTTATGCGACCTCGGCGTTAGCCTTTGTCGCGACGTCCGGCGGCGCCGCTCTTCTCTTTCTTGTGCCGCTTTACGTCGACCCAGCTATCAGCACCCTTGCCGCTGATTTCTCACCCGAACCAGTCACATGCACCACTTCCCGACGCGAAGATATCGCTGGTATTTTCAATTGTACTTGGAGCTCCTGCAGGGAAGGATGCACCAGCGATGTCTATCGATGCACGCACATCTATGTTACTTACACACCCTGGAGTAATTCCAGTATTAGAAATGATAGTTTGTCAAGGGGACAACCTAATTCTACTGATTTCACCACCACTACTACTACTACTACTACTACTACTACTACTACCACTGCTGGTAAGATCTGGTGACTTTTCCTTTTGGAAAGTCTGTTTTGAAATTGCTCAAGAGTTAATAGTTGACTCACAAGTTTTAATATCCTTTCGATCGCTCTCATGTTTGTTAGTCTCTTTCGCTTCTGGAGAACTCAGTGTCGAGTCAACTTGGCTAATTGCACGAACAGCAGAACTTTCGTATAATGAGCCGTATGAAAATCGTGTTCTGCTGGAGTTCGGTGCTATGCTGATCTGCAGAATGCCGAGTTAACAATAGCTAATTCAACTTGATTTCCAAGCTTCCCTCTCCCAAATGAGTATATCCGAGTTCTCCGCGTGGTATTATCGCGCTAATTGCGGGATGATATGAACATCGCTTTAGGCGACATATTCCTGTTTGCTGGTGGCGTAATGAGCGGCCGTGTGAAAAGTTAATAATTGATACACTCGCTAGACCGTGAAGCTCGTTAGCGCCGGACTTAATAACGCGTTCGCTCGATGATAAAGTGTCAAAGGCTAGCAAAGTTTTTGTCTCCATCAGCTTTCGATTGTACAAGAATGTCTTCTCTTTTGCCACCCTTTTTCAATACGAGATACTCCTAGCGCGTTGAAATGTTCAAACCGCTCGGTCCAACTTCTCGTAACTCGTCGTGAAAAATGTCGCCAACTGCTAGGTAACTGGAATCTGAAGGGACACGCGCGCCGATGAACCGAGCGTGGTAAACTTCTTCAAGTCGACCGAGTTCCAACGCGCAACCAAACTTCATCCACTCGTATATATATCTGTCGGATACTACTGGCGAGAAATGAGCGAATGTATCTCATGTCAACGGGCCGTCTTGCAGCGGCTGGGCACGAACCGACTGAATCTACTTTCCGCGATGGATGAGAGATTCACAGCTCGGACTGCGATTGAGTGGATTATTCGATCGGTTCGTGTGTGAAATATCGAAATATGAATCGACTTTTACCAATGATTTATAGAAATTCAAATAATCAAAAGAACTTTCTCAAAATAAACTTATAGGAGTACAAAAACTGCAACAATCAAGAATAAATATAAATTATATACTATTATTCAGACTAAGTTATAAAATAAAATGCAACAAAACTATATTAGCCATGATTAAACAAGAATGACATTTCCCTGAAAACAAATACGAACAAAGAATCCCGCAATAAAAGAAACTCCAATGGAAGTTGGTTTAAAGGTATTCGCGAGTAAGAAGTAGCGTTCATCGATGTCGGACTAATTTATTCATGGCTAGCTGTAATGCACGACATGCGAACAAGGCGGTAGCTAGCGTGACTGATGTGTCTTTTTTGGCGGTGCGATTGTTTAAAGTGCCGACATCAGCGGGTGACGTGGAGGCGGTGCTGCTGGTGAACATCAAAGGCTGTGGTTACCCGCCAGTTGTGGACTGCGAGAACTTCACCAGGGAGTTGGGCTACGAGGGAGCACGTTTTCCCTGCCACTACAGCCGTGTCAACGGTAGCATCGTCATGGCCAACTATAACCGGGAGGCGCAGGTCACCACGATAATACACTTCTTCGCGGCACCATTCGTTGTCACCCTGGCGACCAGCGTCGCCCTCTGCGTCATGCACTGCGACTGCCGGCGAACCTCACCGTCGAGGGGCATCCGGAGACCGTTCAGGGGCAACGATCTTAGGTGAGCGACGAACCTTGGAGTGAATAGTGACTAGTTCTTTCTTATTTCGATCCAGATACATCGACTAATATGGCTCTGAAAGAATCACAGTGGATAGAAATTGTTTTATTCACCCTTTTAATACTTTCAAATTTTAGTATTGTAAATTGAATATAAAGGGTCTAAAAATATATTATAATTGTTTATATTATAGTTAAAATCTCGTTGGTGTAAAAGAAAATTGTTTTCTACGGAAAGAGATTTTATTCTATATCGAAATATATACTCCATGAAAAGGGTTGAGAATATTCTTTCGATCCACTGTAAGTTCAGCCAAACGAGCCGGGAAAATAGGAAGCGTCTTGCGTCTACGGGAATACGAGAAGTTTAAGTCAGCCTCTACGAGCAATATCTCGGTCGTCCGTCCCTTGACGGATAGGATGGACCAGTGGGAAGCGTGTGGCGGACCGAAGCCATTGTGAATCGGTGGCGTCGCCCGGTCATAAATGCGCTCGCCACTGTCTTGCAAAATGTCGCGATGAGCCTGGTTATTTTTCTCGGCTCGGCCGTTTGTCAGGTTTATGGTCGGCCGCCGGGAACGCCGTGACGACATTAAGAGCCGGAGCGAGGGCTACGTTCACTCGCTCGCTTTAGTTCTGCCGGCAGCTTCGGGGGAAAAGCCGGTCTCGCGCGGGGAATGGCAAGCTTGCTTGTCATACATCAGACCTGGATTAAGCTCGGCCAGACTCTGTCGTCTGTATCCTACTCCCTGCCACTTCATGCCCCTTTAACAATCTTCCTTCGTCTATGAAGTTATTGCTCTTACTTTTTGCGTTCGCTGTTAGATTTGAATTCAGTTTGAGCTCCTTTTTGGAATTTGGGTGAAGCTGGAATTAGACTTAATACAATGTTTAAATGCACATGGCATTTATGCGTCCTAGGTTTTCAAACCTGTCGTGTTTCTGTCTTATTTTACTGTGCGAATTATTAAGTTCGTACTAAAAATTGACAGAAATTTCGTACTGTTTTTTGTAAAGTGTTCGAAAACACAGGTTTTATGTAAGGGGTGACACTTATTCCCTGTCACTTCATGCCCCTCTAACAATCGTCCTTCGTTTGTGAAGTTATTGTTCTCACTCTTTCGTCTTTCATAATGAGAATTATTGTTTTCATGTCTGCTGTTAGATTTGAATTCAGTTTGAGCTTCTTTTGGGAAATTGGGTGAAGCTGGAATTAAACTTAATAGGATATTTAAATGCACATGGCATTTATGCGTTCTGGGTTTTCACCCCTGTCGTGTTTCTGTCTTATTTTACTGTGCGAATTATTAAGTTCGTACTAAAAATTGACAGAAATTTCGTAATGTTTTTGGTAAAGTGTTAAAAAAACAGGTTTTATGTAGAGTGTGGCATCTATTCTCTGCCACTTTATGCCTCTCTGACAATCTCCCTTCGTTTGTGAAGTTATAGGTCTGACTCTTCTGTCTTTCATGACTGGAATTACTGTTTTCATATTTGCTGTTGGATTTGAACTTAGTTTGAGCTTGTTTCGTCAAATTAGGTGAAGCTGGAATTAAACTTAATAGGATGTTTAAATGCACACAAAATTTATGCGTTTTTGGTTTTCAACCCTGTCATGTTCCTGTCTTATTTTACTATGAAAATTTTCTAGAAAGTTCCTGGTAAAGCTTTCAAAAACTCGATACCTTTGTATATTATGTTATTGTTAATCCGAGGGAAAAGCGAGTTTCATGTAGGGGATGGCAAGTTGGCTTGTCATACATCAAGCTTGAATTAAGCTTAGCTAGACTTTGTCGTCTGTATTGTACTCCCTTCCACTTCATACACCCGACAATCTGCTTCCCCTGCGACATTATTGCAATGACTCTTCTCTGTTTCCTCTCCCAATGGGTATTCAGGACGAAAATGACTATTTTCATATTTCCTGCATCGTGTCAAACTTTGAATCTACTCTGAATTGGTACAGTAAAATTGGAAGATCGTTTGTGCGATTGTTCGGTAAAGTGAGAAATGAATAAAGCTGGAATTAAACTTAATAGGACGTTTAGTCGGACACAGAATTTATGCTTCTCGAATTTCCATACAGCCGATTATTCTCATCACGTTCCTATCTTATTTCACCTGTGCCGTGTCGCGTGTACCGATTTCCTGTCGGGTTTCATGGCCTGCGATAAAATTTGAAAACCACAATTCCGCATGCCTCGGAATTCTATATGGGTTTGAGAGCCGCCGTAGTATTTTACTACCGTTCTGCATGGTGTTCGTGTACCTGCTTCGATCAAATAGTCATTCCACCCTTTTCTTGAATCATTTCGCGTTCGCTCAACGAAATGCCACTGGAATTAATAGTATTCGAAATAATGAACTCGCTTTTGTTGCCTGAATTATCAATTATTTCTCAGTTTTAAATACGCACTAATGACTACGAACATATTTTCTATATCGTACATTATAAATAAATATGCCAGTGAACGTACAATTCAAATAATACAATATACAGATTTACCTCTTTGAAGCATAGTTCTATGAAATATATCCAACTTTTTTACTGCTTCAACGTGCACGGCGGATCGTTATTCATACTACCTTTAAATCGTGAAATTACAAGAACTACAGAGGTAATTTCTGAGTAACACGGGATTTTTGATGTAAAATGCGGAATATAAAAGAGTTAAAAGCAAATGCATTACTCTGTACAAGGTGATTCATTCGCGTTTGAATTAACGGTAAATTTAATTACATACAAATGTTTCTCAACGTCTTTCAATATCCTGAATATTAAGTATAAAATTATATTCTATGAATAATTTCTGCCTTATGAAACTAAAGTTAGTCAGAGAAAACACTGCGAAACATGCTAATGTAATCAAAATTGGTAAACAATTTATAATACATTAATACATATCAGGATATTTTCTCAACACTAATAATTCAAAAGAAACTCAATCATCCTGTACATTGACACACCAAATTTTCTATAGAAGCTCTAAATGTGTATGGTTACGAGTGGGACCGAATTAAGTTGATCCACGTATAACAGGAAGTATTTCTGGCAAGCGAGGGAAAGCGGCGTGTCTGACTTATTCATTCCAAGTCGGTTATTTCCATTTACATTTCCCAAGTGTGGTCAGATCGAAGGGAAGAGCGGCAGAGGAATAAAATTATGTAAATGATGATAAATACTAGGAGTCCCAAAAGATACGCGCCGGATATCTGCTTCCGTCTGGAAAAGCAAGCCGGAGAGGTTGAGAAAGAGACAAAGAACAGGAGAGGGAACGACAGCGTAACATTTCCTTTTATGAAAAAGCTGAGCGCAGTACGCCCTCTCTGTGTTTCCAGGACATGCTTCCATTTTGATAAAGCTGCTTACATAACTTGAAAAACTCCTAGCGCGTCTCTGAGTCGGCCGGAGTCGCCGGAATTTCTCCGGCGAGACGCATACTTTACGTAAGTCAATTTCAATGAAGGAGCGTTCACCATTATTCCGCACTCGGGAACACTATCGAATCTCGTGAAAGGGTACTTTGCGCCCGTCGAGTGCGGCCAAGATAAGCTTTGGCTAAGCTCCTCGAGCGTTTAGAGTCGCTTAACATACGAATAATGAAACACACACCAAGGAAAGAGCAGGCCGACGGAGAGAGCGAGCAACGAGGCTGTCGAAGTTTTAATTGGAACAGCTCTTTGAAGAGTCGCCGGAACTTTGTGTCGACACGTCGGCCAGCAACGCTGCTGACTGGCAAGCGAATGAAAAAAAGAATGGCTCTGAGAGAAAAGAAAGAGAGGGGGCGAGTGGGAGAAAAAGTAGCGAGAGCGAAATAATGTCAGGGGAATTCATTTTGCGCTTGAATTGCAGGCTCTAACGCTTTTGCAAGTATACGTGTGCGTTTCTCTCCGTTCACGAATCATATCAAGCGATCTTTTCTAATAAAATTAAGCTGGGCACGATTTATGCTCGCGCGAAATGCTTCCTGCCACAACGGCGCTCCCACCAACTAGAAATTCCCGTAACGCAGACACAATGGAGTGAGATAGTTGGAAACCACAGAGCGGGCCGCGGAAAAAGGGAGCAAAAAAGCGGGGACAATTTGCACTGTCCTCCCATTACAACGGCG
The DNA here is from genome assembly GCA_910593735.2 of Ectemnius lituratus. Lineage (NCBI taxonomy): Eukaryota > Metazoa > Arthropoda > Insecta > Hymenoptera > Crabronidae > Ectemnius > Ectemnius lituratus. The sequence goes on along the minus strand of OU343044.1, from coordinate 4,886,549 downwards.
CCGTAGGGTTGGTGGTTCGAGCGTTGACAGTCGCGCACGTGTTGCATGAATCGTTTTGGATTTGTCAGCGTGGACACACTCGACCGGAAGGACAAAGGTTGAGTTGTTCGCCGCAGTTTCCCGAGGATCACTGGACAGTTGGAAATTGATGGTGAACGGTGTACAATCGCGGATAGAACTTTAAGTCGAATTGTTGCTTAATACGATTCGAAGTTATATAAAAATGCGGATGTCTACGCGAATACTATTAAAGCCGATGGCATTCGGAGAACATGGATGATCGCTGGTTAATCGCATAAAGTGAATCCGTTCCCCGCTCGAATCTCCATCGATTTCGCACATCGCTCTATTAAAGTACGATGTGTCTGGAGTCCGGAAACTTCGGACTACGCGTGATTTCATCTGATGATTTTCAGCCTGGAATCAGGACTATAAACGCAAGTTTGGTACATGAAAATTTACACTCGTATATTGAGTTATTTCCAATTGAATTGAATTGTACCAAAAAATGAGAGAGTGCGTGCTGGAAAAATAAGAGAATTTTCATACACTGTTTCTCTCTTTTTTACATTTCCAAAAAATCGAAATTATGATTCATATTTCGTTATATGTAATTATCTGTAATTTGCATGTTTAACCCTTTCTGTCAGTTTGTACAACACAGAAATAAGAATTAAGAAACCAAATAAACAGTACTTGATTACACATTCGAGTGGCTTTGTAACAAAAAATATTACCAAGACCAAAAAAATGAATCAGTTATTCGAGCCACTTTGGAATGAGACTTATCTTACTGCTAATGAAGGCACGGTATTTCATCATTGACTTTAATTCCAATACTTGCAAAAGGGATTCAATCATCGGTACTTTTATATACTTCGTATGCCTCATATGTTCGATCCAACCAGAAGCGGGATTAGCGTCCGACGAACCTCGTATTACCAGGGGAAGAGCAGAGGGGATGAAACGAATTTGCGAATCGACGTAAATCCTCGACGAAGCTGCATCGCTGGTCGAATTTATTATCGAAATTATTGCCGGGAGATTGAGTGTGCGAGCACACACCAGTGCACGCCGACTACTGCCAAATAATCATATGCTAATTCGCAGCCGAATTCCTTTCCTTGCATAATGATTCGCTCGGGAATTAACCGAGCTTCCACGAACAAATCTCCATGGAGTTCTGCTTTCATAAATATTCTTCGTGATGATGTTGTTAGATTTCAGAGAATCATCGTAGTAGTTTCGAGTTTAAATCAACAAATTCATTAAGAAGAAAGCAGTGCGCAGGGTTTTTTCAAGAGGTTTTTTGAAGTGGTCATTACTGGTTGAAGGTTTTCTTCCGTCTGTAATGGCAGGAAAAGCACTCATTGAGGGTGGAGAATGAAAAGAGTGTAGTAGAATCTATAGTTTGGGTCTTTCGAGGGCCTTTTCACTCTTTGAAAAATTGCCTTTGGGCATGCGGCGTCTACGCCATTCCTGGGTCTCTTTATAGTTGGTGTCATTGTGTACAACGTAATACATTTTGCCTTTGAATACAACATTTTTATATTCACATTTATCAGACATACATGTATCATATTGTGTGTTAGAGTTAGGAAATATTTCTAAAAATAGTTTAATTCGAATCAATAAGTATAAATTTTATCAGACTTTCTAAATATTTGAACAAACTAATCTTTATATATAATCAACATTTTAATCCACAATAATTCTAGAATTCAAAAGTGAGTGAATCACACTGTACAATCAATGTAATCGAACAATGTGTCCACGAAGCGTTGAAAATCCTCGGAGATTTTTCGAGCCGATATTATTGGAGAAAACAAACTAGGCAGGATTTACGGGGGAATGTCAGAGGTGATATTCATTTGCTGTTAGTAGTTCTACATTTCAAATTACAAGAGCGAATGCACTCGATATTCTGCCACGTTGCCATTGCTGAGGTTCGCGTCGTTCCTGCCAGTTTCGACGCAGCCATTCCATCGGAATTACGGCTTCGATCAAACTGAATCGTTCCCGTCGACGTGGAGTCTGTCGGTGAACCAGTCGAAGCTTTACGCGGCTAGAGTTCCTGCAGAGCAGATGCACCGAGCGAGACGAAATCGGCCGGCCGATTTCGTTCGGCAACGAGAAACACTGAGGCGAGCTTTCCATCCAGACGTATTTGCCAATGTCTGGCAGGCGCCACGATCGGCGTAAAATACTCTGAAAACAGCTATCGGTCTTGCTGATTAAGCACGATTCGTCTGACTTAAGTATCCCACACTTCTCACTGGATTAGTTGATCCAAGCAACGATTGCAAGACTCTGCTGTTTAATAATAAAATAAAGTTGTATTAAAAATTGTTAGGAATTCTGTAATTTTATATATTTATACATATAGATTTTGTTATAGTTAATATTGATGAAATAATTCTGTTTTCCACGCCAGAGTTGAAATATCTTCCTGTCTAAGTAGTACGAGTCAAGTAGTAGTCAGACGTACTAGTAGCCTCAATTGGTGATATGCATTGAAACTTCTCGACGTTATTAAACCAACTATCAATAATCTATATTGGTTATTTACGATGTCAAGACTGCTTGAAATATATTAATAAATGTAGACCACTGTAGATTTTGATCCAATTAATTCCAACTAAATAATTCACTCTGTTCCTACGCGACGATCAGAATCTTGTTCCGTCTTAGAAAGTAGTACGAGTCAACGATTAGTCAGACACACTAGCAATCCCAATTAATCAGAGATTAATAGAAACATCTCAGCGTTATTAAACCACCTACCAACAATCTATATTAATTATTTACAATACCAAGAGGACTCAGAATATATAAATGAAAATATATAATAATTTCCTATATTAATAATACAAATAACCAACGACTATATTAATACTTTCAATTGATACTATATTCGAGGTTTGCGAAACACCGAGGGCCTCAGTGTCAAAGGGATTCCACGCGCGAATGAATTGCTGGATTTCATAAATTCCAGGCGATGGTATGCTAGGCGGAGAGGAGGGGCGTTCGAACGATGATTTTAAAAGATAAGTAAGTCAAGCGGCGACAGAAAGAAAGAGCAAAGTCGAGGAGGCCGGAGCCCTGACCCGCATTCCGGAGCCCGCATTGTATCAAGCGCGAGCAGCCTTGTCCTTCGTTACAAAGCCGTTCGAGGGAAACTCGGGATCGTAATATTGTGGAAAGCTTCTCTCTCCTCTTCTCTCCTCTCCTCTCCGCACCATATCGCTCCCAGTCGCCACCAAGCGCAGCAACAGCGCTATTCAGCAACAACAATCACGGCTCGCCGCGTTACAGAAATTTCAGTAACGACTCGTTAACCCACATTAATCGCAGTTCCACCATTCTAGCGAGGTGGCGCGTTTACATGATGCAAGTGCATGTTCGCCACAAAGTGATATTGACTCGCGTTCTTAATGTAAAGTTGGATGGTAAAGCAAACTTGAGAATTAATGGTACAGGATGATGCACCTGTGGTGAAACTAGTATCGTGTGCCATTATTCATCAGGCACTTCTGTATATTATATTATATGCGCTGTATGTATAATATGAGATTATATGTAATATTCAGGAATTAGAGAAGAGCTTGGAAGATCTTTGTGTATAATTGAAATTATATATTTATGATTATAGAGTTATAATGATAAATTAATATAGCATGGAAATACATAATTTATGATTATATAGTTGATACTTGACAGTAGCGATTCGAAAAGCAAGTGAATCACCCTGTACACCTGATTTGAACTAAATCGAAGATGAGAAACGAGGTCAAACTCGAAAAGCAGTGGATCGCCGTCGCGACTGGATGTGTATGTTCTCGCGTGTTGCTTTTGGTTAGACAGTCAAGTGCGTTTAATGACATCTATTCCAACAGTATTGAATTCGACCTTAACGACTTCAGCCATTCGGAAAGCTTCCGAAAGCTTTCCAACAAGAATCTGCACTCCGATAAAACACAAGGCTTTCGAAATCACACTGTTTGGTGATTCGATCGCACAGTGAAGATTTATTAGGCACGAAAAATCGTTGGCAATCAGATAGGTTTAGACAAATGACCAGAGGCGCTGGTTACCAGTCTCATTTGTCGTCGACGCGAAAGCACTGAGCACGACGTTGCGATGTATTACCGAAATGATTAATCTCTGTCTAATATATCGATCCCACCCGATATGACGCGTGTTTCTAGCTCGAGCCGTCCGCTATAATTACCGGCGCTCCATTAACTCCTTGTTGCTAGCAGCCAGCTTTCGTTCTTGCACTTCCGATCTGTTTCCCTTCCGGTCGCACACACTCACATCTCTCCCAAGCTTTACCTGACACGAGTGTCGGCCGAGTGAGCATAATTAAAATGATAGCTGTCATTTCGATGAGCTCCCATTGCGTTCAAAAAAAGTTTCTCTACCAACTGAAATATTACGAGTAAGGTTGTTTTTAATTTGTTAAAATTAGAATGATATTTAAAGAAACTTTGCTCCAAACTTAAGATAATTGCTTTCGAAGTTTATACTTTTTCTCGCTTATAAACAGTACTAAACATAAATGTTAGTATCTTAGCTAGTGTTAGTAGAAAATTTCGGGGGTAATTACAGGGTTAATTATGGGAAATGGTTTCGAAGTTGCTTCGGCGATGGACTTCTTAATGAAGATCGAGTCATACATCGACTCGGCGAAAAGAATAGTGCGCCGAGTCTTAATTGTCGCATCGAACTCGAACGTGGCGATTAAGCCAGTTACCGAGAAAGTGCGATTAGTTGGTGGGGCTGCTCGCCGTTAATCACGGAAACGCCCGCTCGATAGCAACGCCATAGAACGAGAAGGACCGCAAGAGACAAAAGAACGAACGAGACTTTCAATCGTCCACTTTGTATCCGTCGATAGTCGATGGGATTCAATCAATTTCGCGCGGCTATGCACTGTTATGCCATCGTCACGCATACAGAAAGAAAGTGACGAATCTATTTCTCTGAAGCATTCGATCCTTTCGAGTGTGGTTTATCGTGTTACAATGTAATTATCAAGGCGTCCACTTTTTGTCGCGATCCTTCCACGTTCCTGTAATTCCAGTGTGAAATGTCCTAGGAAACAGAGATGTTTTCTGCAGGAATTCATCGACGCTCTCTCAGCTTTTTTTTTTCCACAGCATCGCAATTGAATTTTTCCTGAGTCAGACTATAAAATTGCTGACTCTTTTATCAGATATGTATTTCTTTGACTCGATGAGCTTTCATGTTTTTCAAATGGTTCTAATTTAAAATCGACATAGAGATGTTTCGTTATAAAAGTGGATGAGGAATGACAAATTGAAATGTAAAATTTCGAATTTCTTTTTAAACGACCATAAGACTTTCGCCAGGTCTTCGTTCGTATTCTTTAATGCCAACTTGGGGCGGAGCAGGGCGGTACGAAGGCGGGCGCAGGTCGAGAGGATCTGCTCTAATTCAGCTATCAAGAGAAAAGCTGTTGGGAAAATTGCTACTTCTCCGAGCAGTAGCGCGTCTTTTCTCTCACCGAAGAACACAGCCTCCCCCATCATACCTTGGGCCGGCCATCCATGAATTTATGAATAACTAATAATACTTCAACATCCTTTCCAACCACCTTGACTTCGTAATTCAAGCGCGCGCGCGTGCGTCCCTTTTTATTCGGATGCCAACTGCGAAATTCGCATGACCGAAAAAAACTATCACACCCGGTGGGATTTGAACATTGGACCTGATAAAAATCTCTCTGGAGGTTTCCGAGCGCTCTAATTAAAGCGTATTTGAGTCCACAAGCATGGAAAGCGAGCTTGGCGACAGAGTTTTTTGAGGCCCCCGGTGGGGTAGTGAGCCGAAAAATATCCCGTCGACTCTCTCCACACTGATTTTCCTTGGCATCGTGGAGAGCAGTCCGTCTGCGAAATAAAACTTGGGAGAATTCGCTCTAATTCGAGTAAAAGGCTGTGTGGCAAATTGCTGATGGACTATTGCCGCTCTCTTCTGACGAGGAGTGAGAAACAGAAAGAAAAAGTCTTCTATATGGAAACATATGCACCAGCGAATCCTTTTTGCTTTATTTACCGCGAAATCCGTGTGGCAAAAGTCATATTTTGTCACATTAGTTTTGCTAAAACCGTCTCTTCTTTCGTGTTCCCAATCCTTCATCTAATTACACTCAGAGCGTTCTTTTCAGTCACGAAAAAAACCATGTTCACTTCCTGTTTCCGTCAGTTTTATATTTTATCCAAGAAGAGCGACGATCAAATGGAAAGTTTCCGGTTGACTCGTACGACTCTTTTTGACGGCGCATCAACCGAAGTATTTTCAGTTTATTCGTGTACCTCTTCGAGGATGCGAACGACGAAGCAGAGAAGTTAAGGAAAAAGTCATGGAAGAATTGGGAAGCGAATGTAGCGCGGGAAAAAAGGTAGGAAGTCAGAGGGAAAAAGTCAGGCGCAAAAATCGAGCATCTCGAGTTTCGCAACATCTGCTGGGATTCGGTAATTCCGCTGTTTTCCTGCTCGCTTTCAAGCAACGTGCGCTGTCGGCTTCCTAGGAATATGAGAAGCCTTCGAATAAAGTTTCAGCTTGTCGGTACGTGTAAACCGCGTTACTCCATGCAGACCTTCACCGAGCAAGAAACATTGATGCAGGGTAAATTTAACAGATGTATCTGGGTGAAATTATTTGCAAGCATTTAATTAAACGAGAGAAATACTGATGAATTAACTAGAGCAATTTGTGTATAGTGATTCGTATAAATATTCGGGCATTCATTCGTTTGTTTTATGGCTGCATGTGGTATGTCAAATAAATCAGAGATGAGCGAAAACGTTCGTTAATAACTGTGTTGTTGGGGAATTTCCAATAATAGGAGGAAAGAACTGTTTCATTATCTCACAGAATAATCATAATAACACAGGAGAAAAAAGCTAAAAGCTCTGACAAAATAACGTTGTCATTCCTTCTATTTTATTACCACAGTTTGTATAAATCATGTGTTTCAAATACAGAAAAAAAGGAATCAATTAATTATTAACACTGTCATAAACATACGTACACGGTAGAGATCTGTCAAACAGGAGAATATTTGAATATTAATGCGAGTCACTTTATGTGAAATCGAACTTCAAAGAGCAATCAATGAAAGCGATCAATGAAAAGTGACGCGATCGGTCAAAAACGTTCCCAGGAATTACGCTGGCAATCACAGTAAACGCGTGGGGAAAATTCGACTCGCATCAAAGAGAATAACGCGCCTACGGGGAAAACAGAACTACTGAAGAGAGAAATATCTCGTCAGAATTGACGAGGGATTTCTGCGAGGCACATCGTCGATCGAAGCATATTAGCCGAGTGGATGTCGATGAATAGAATCGAGCGATCGCCGCTCTTTAATCGGGCTAATGTCCGATACTTCTCACCCCCGAAGCGTTCACTCACGTTGCCGACTCCTCGCAAACTCGGCCGTTTTCCTGCCGAGCGAGAATTAATTTCCTCTAGCTCGATAAAGAAAAACTCAGCCCCCGAAACTTTCCCGAGTTCCTAACAACCGCCTCTTCGCTGTTTCCCGTCGCGACGAAGAGTCCCTTTCATCGCCGCGAGATAAATCTCCTAAAAGCTCGTTTGAGCAAGTGCTCTTTAACACTGGAACTATCCAAGATTAACTAATACCTGTCATTATATAAAAACTTATTATTGAAAAAGTAAATATATATTTGTTTTTGTATTGTTTGAAATATTATTATTATTCTATAAAGTTAATTATTAATAATATCATCTTTACCAAGAAAACGTAAATGTGAAGAAATATAGGTATGCGCTACTTGGTAGTAACTCATAATTCAATCATATCTCGAAGGCGAGTGATAGCATTGCACCTTGCATAAGCCGTATTTTCTAACATTTTTATGCATTATTCCTGGCTATTCCAGTAGCGGGAAAAATCCTGTTTATAAGAAACCTTTGAAATGTAAATGCCATCAAGATTTACCTACATTTTGTGATTGGTCAAAAGACTGCTTTGGGTGTATGAAGCTACACGAAACTCATACTGAATAAAACTGAAAAAGAAAAACCGATTTCTAAGTAAAAATAAAAAAAAAGATTTCACAAATAAAACAATTTTAAAAATGAGTAACACATACGAATAATTATTAAACAACTCCTGTTGAACTTATTGATAGTACTATCAAGAATTCAGCGTACCCAAAAGGAGTAAGCACACAAACAAGTCTCGGTAAAGTTCTCGCATGGTTGGCATAGGGTCAATTAGAGCGCGCTGGCCGACGTTAGCCAGCTCGGAAGCGGAGTACATAAACGTCGGCATTTACTGGTTTACACGGAAGAAGAAGTAGTACGGGTACTCGGTAAATCTTCGGCAACTTAAATAAAACAGCTCCCATAGTTCAAGCGGGTCGACAGGAAAATGGATAGTGTATGCGCGGTAGAGACACACCAACACAACCACCAATACAAGTATCGATAATGATTGACGCGTGCTTTTCCTGAGAAGAGTCGTATGTATCGATTCGATTCCAGAATGATTAATTCCACTTTCGAACCAGCTGTTCGAGAGGTAGAAATTCTACTGGATTGTAATATCAAGTTGGCCAGATTTCGCTTCAGCAGTCCAGACATGTGTGACCCAGAATTCCGGCTGCTGTCCCGCGCGAATCAACTTAATGGAGCTTTAAAGCTCCCTCGCTTCCCGAAAGACTCTTCTTCGCTCTCGAGGACAGCTTCGACTTCTTTCTACTTCTGAAGAAGAGAGTGCTGCACGTAACACGCGGTGTAACATCGCGTCTTACGCAACCCGTTGAAACAACGATTGCATCGAACCCTCTCACTTTAATGATATACTTTGACCAGCTCTACAAAATAGAATGGCACGACTGGTACATCGAATATTTGCAAAGTCTGTAATCAACTAGGAAAGAGAGAAAGACACAGAGAGTGACCAGTTTCCTTTCAGAGCTAGATTACAGCGAGTCTGTAAAAGAAATGCAAAGCGAGTCTGGTTATACAGAATGAATCGGCGAGTCCTCGTTTTGGTAAAGAAAGCAAAGGCCGAAATAGAAAGGGGCTTTCTGAATTGCCAAACAACGAAAACATTTTTTGCTACGTCTACCTTTCTCTCTCTTGCTCTCTCTTTCTCTCTGTAGTTTCTTTATCCTTGTGTTTGCGAGCGAAAGCCTTATGTCCCAGCATGAATATTCGTGGTCCGATAATGTTGACGAGCATAGACGATGCGGGGAAAGAGAAAGAGGAGAAAAGAGAGGGCATGCATAAAAGAAGTCGATAATGGTTTTTCTACGGTATGCCGTCGGGCAAGCCGCATTCAAGAGAGCACAGCCTCTTGCCTTGGGCTTTATTAAATCTTAGCGATAGGACCAAGGCTTCGAGGGATTGTCCCCGCTTGATGAAACTGCCGGTTTCATTCAGTCGACTCACTAGGAAAAGGCCTAGAACTAGTTAACGATGTCCCGATAACCCCCACATAGCCTTTGGCATTGTGGAAATCTAGTTTACTCGGGCGAGATCGCAACCGATTTCCCTCAACAACCCAATTTCACCTATTAATTTTTGATCCATCAGGAATCTCAACGCTTCCAGTGTCCGTATGAGCCTGGAATGCGATTAGCCCACCCACTCTTTTATACGACTAGTCCATCCTGCTTGTAATCCTTATCGAAAAATGGGAAAGCTACTATCGATCGCGTTGTAGAACGGTCGAATACTTTCTGATAAAAGCTGGCTGATTTGCATGGACTCGACGGAACTTGTTAGTTTTAAAATGTCTTTGAAAAAGAACGTAGAAGTCTTTTGATAGGAGAATTTTAAGAGTAAAAGAATCAAGAGGATATTACCGAATTCTATAGAATAATCATTAGATCGTTCTAATTATTTCCGTTCGACCTTCGAGTATTCTCATAAGAAAAGCTCGTTTCATCAAGGCGAACTGTCAAATTCATAAGCGCCTAAGGCACGGCAAGGAATTGCAGCCGGCGGCAACGATATTCTCCCAACTATTCAAACACAGACTCTGTGAAACAGAGAACTGGGATCATTGACGATCCATTCGGTAGACCTTCGAAAGTTCACGTGGCCCGATTAATTTCCCTAGCGCGCGCACACGCCAAAGCAACCAGACTTTCCTCTTAACGAAGTCCAGGAAACCGACTAGTTTCTGAATTACAGATTACTTCGAACGAGGTGCTTGAATTTCTCTGCACGGAAAGAAAAGCTCTCGATTGACGCTCCAATTAAAGCTGCGCGAGGAGCTTTAAGATGTTTATAATTCGAAGCGAGTTCTCTCTCGACTTTCACGAGATGGTAGCAATATCAAGTGGTACTCGTCGCCTCACACATGGACCTTTCCCTCTTAGAACACACGTGTTTTTCTTTGTGTGTCTGTGTGAGAGTTGCGATAGTGGGCGAGGTCGAAAGAAATCTGACGGATAGATGGATGGCTGGAGGAGGAGAAGGAGGAGGAGTTCCTCTCGCTTATATAGCGAAATGTGGAACGGTGCCGGTGGCGTTCGTCAATAATTCCGACGATGCCGAGTGTGCTTCGTGCTTGGCGATTAATTTTTTATTTCGCCTCGGGTACTTTCACGCCCGACTTTATCCCACCGAGCCACGCAAAAGTTCCCCCCACCGACAGCCAACCTGTTTTCTGCGGGGTAACGAAGCAGATAATCCGATTCCATGAAAGAAATATCTCGCCCGCCACGATATCCCGCACGTTTCTCGCCACCGTCGGAGCATCGTGCGTGCACATGTTCGTGCCAGCAATGTGCTACTGGTTCGTAAGTAGAAATGTACAATGAATCGCATTGAAATTCCAAGTGGTAGCTTTCACTGTACATTTGCAATGTTTAATGAACTTTGATAATATTTATTGGAGGGAAAGTAGGAAAATATTTCTTTGAAAATATGTTTCAAACAATTTAAATTTAACTTTATCGTATCCTGGAAAATCATAAAGGAATAGAGCTATACATCGTTAAAAGATATTTATAACAATCTATTACCCTTTAAATTAAATTATCAACCTGGCCACGAAATATCAGCGGAATAAATCCAGGTACAACAAGCTTGTAACGATCGAACAATCAAGATTTGATCCCCGAAATCCAACAGTGTTAGTATTTCTATACACGAATACGCATAGCCACGCGCATAGAGACCCAAGCCACGAACTCTGATTGCCCGAAAGCGAATTTTATTTAGTTGACTCGCCGCCAGTTTCGCTCGCTCCACCACACACGCATGTTCCACTGAAAGTATATTTTCGATTGAAGTGGTTGCCACTCGGCCGTGTACGCGCTGGACCATCGCCTTTCCAGCTTCCCCTTCTCTTCGCAACTACACACTGTTCACTGGACGAGCAACGCATGTTTTTCGATGTTACTCCGAAGCCAGGCTATAATTATCCTTCCTGCTAATTGCCCACGTGCGCGCCAGACCGATTTGGATTTTAATTGGCGCGCCCGATTTTTTTTACGCCAGATCGCCGATGCGCAAGCGTATTCATTGTTGCAGAGATTCAGAGTTGTAATTGCTATAACAAGGCCGCGAATTGGGAATTTAGGGTGAATTCGTAATATCGATTTGTTAAATTCGAGTCCTTTTAGAAATCACGATGGTGTAAATTATTTGAAAGGTTTTTCATTTGATTTTTTAATTCCTGCGATGTTGAAGCGAAAGGTGATATATTTTTAATCTGGAAGCATATATTTGTTTATTACATGAGAGCGAAGTAAAGTTAATGTAATTCAGCCAGGTGGCGCAGGATACAGCTAGCGAGTAAATGAAGTAGTAGCTGCTCGGAAGAGACCCACGTACTTAATTAAACTTGCGATATTGGCAACTGCCTTATCGCACGACGTGCAGTGTGGATTTGATGGATTATCTCGCAAAATTCTGAATGATGTATCGCTTCTTTATGAAACGACAAATTGTCCCGACGGTCCTTCGAGTTACGAGAGACGAGATATTGATTGGCATTCTAATAAAGTCTAGCAAGCGCGTGTGACACAATCGAGCCAATACTCGAAACGAAAGGGCGAAGGGACAACAAAGGTTCTTTAATGCCTTCTCCACATCTCGTTGAGACTATACTTCAACTTTGCCTCTACTTATATAGGGTGTTCTAAAAATATAAACGACGATAATTAACTCGCAGAGAAGAGGACGGAAATTAAATTGACTATTTTCAAAAATCTTGCTTTACCCTCAATTCCGAATTATTTAATAATAATTTAGGCAACTTTCCTCGGACATTTAATAAAGCACGGTTGATTGTTGCCTCCCTTTTTAAATAATGTCCGAATGTTTATTAAATTAAAAGATAATTATTTCTTTACAAAACGAAGTTCAAACGTAAATTTTGAAAATAGCCATCTTCATTTGCGTCTCGTTCTCTACAAGATGAGCATAGTGATTTACGATGTTCTCGGAGCACCCTGTACTAGACTTCGATATACTTACACTTCGATCAAAAGTGATTCATCGCTCTAGGTCGTCTTGACGCCGGAAATAACGTCGTTTCTATTGTCGCTGGTTTGCACGCACCTTTTGCTATTCACCTGCTATTGGTTTATTCAACGACTGCTATAATGATAGCCGTGTAACTTGGTTGAGGCGAGCGAACTATGGATCGCCTTTGACTCTAGACTCAGCAGCTATAGCAAACTCAGCATCTGATGTCGATTAACTTTACGATTAAAGTCTACCTTGCCCCTGAAATGCCTGCTACGAAGACCGTGACGCATACATTCCGCTATACTTTCATATTTATTACTAGTTGTTCTAGCAGACTGTATCTAACTTTGTTGCGAACATCTATTGTGCCTATTTTTGTTGCAAAAATATTTGTTTTAGAATGAATAACGCGATTTCTGATATCTTTTAGAATTTTGGAATTACTTTTGGAAGAACTTTATATAGGAGAAAATATTGTAATAAAATTCCTTCACACGTTTTTAATTCTGTTTGCAATAATTTAAAAAATATTAGATTATTGTATCTATATTTCTTGCAAATATCTTTAAATTACATATAACACTTCTGATCCCCTTTAAATGTTGAAATTACTCTTAAACCAGTCCGCGGAAGTAATAAATAATCTAATAACTTATAAATCATAATTATTCTGGCAACCAGTTCACCTGTTTCCAATTCCATCACGAAACACACAGACAGACATTTTTCCTTCATATTAATAATGATACATCCCCATGGCCGACCTAATTCACCCCTTTCGACATCAAAAAAAGCCACCGGCAACCAACCGCGTTCATAATTCCACTCCGTCATTTTCAGGCTCGGCGTTAAATAAATTAATTTGCTTCAGTGCCAGTCTGCCGTTGCTAAAATACAGTCTGGCCCTCTTTCATCGAATGACGAACTATATCCATGCGAGAGAGAAATTGAGAGAGAAAGAGAAAAGGACAAATCGAAGACTGAAGCGTGAGGTCTCTCTCGGATCAGAGAAGCACAGAGAGAGAGAGATGGAGAGAGAGAGAGAGAGAGAGAGAGAGTGCTCTCTCACAAGTGGAACACTCCAAGGGGGGAGGAAACTCAGCCACGGCAGCGGCTATTCGTAAATGAAATTCTGCGGCCTGTCTGCGAGATTAATTGTACCAGGCGAGGGGGTGGGTGGACGAAGGGGTGGTCGTTTTCAGGACGAGACACGACTCACCGAGAGACCGTCAACGACGGTCCGCCCTCCATTAGACGGAATTGAACGGGGTATTTTTCCCAATAAAGCTAAAAACTGGCGAGCAAAATAAAACTGAAATTAAGGGGCCTTCGGGAAACTGTTGAGTTACGCGAGCCAATGGGAAAGTCCGGGTAATGGGGGAAATATGGGGGCGAAGGAGGGCGTCGAAAGCGGAGCGGCTGTGCTCGGCCACTCCGACGAAATAAGCTTCGATAAGTGAGAGAAGGAAAGAGAGCGAAGGAGAGAGAGAGAGAGAGACCTAGATCTTTTAGGAACTTGTTATTAGCTGAAACTTTCTGGACGCTTTCCAACTGGGAATCAACCTCTCGTTTACGTTCCGTCTCCGCGGAGCTCACACAAGAACGAATATCGAACGAAAAGTATTCCCAAGGGTGGCGATAATTAGGTGAATCCTCGCATCAAATTCAGTATGCACCTCGTTTAACGCTGCTAGAATTTTCTCCTGTATGGAATTTCCAAAGGTTTTTGCGAATACCACGCTTCGGTAGGAGTGCATATCTGGAGTGAATGGTGCTCGAAAGCAGAGGCTGAAAGGGTCCCCCATAAATCTTGCTAAAGCGGGCGTTTCATAGAACCTGCCAAAAGTAAGATATCCGTTGGAAAGCGTTATATCAGCCAGAAGAATTTAACGAGAGCGCTGCTTCCTTCCCAAGCGATTCGCATTCCTCTTTCTCCGATGGGCATTCTTGCATGTGATATTTCGTTAAGCCATTACCATCCACCACTGTCTTTCAGAATGGACTAATTAAATATTTCTATCGGAGGAAATAGTTGAGCAATTTCTGCCTTAACACGACTAGCAACTAACTAATATCTCTAGTATATCCAGGCATAATAATCAAGCGCGGATGGAATTTAATAATTTCGAAAATTCGTCGAACTAATTTAACAACTGCCGTATCAAATAATTTGTCAGGAAGTATAAAACTGTTCTGTGAATCGTGCGGTGCTGAGATTTCACAGGTTCGTTGATTAGTACCAGAGAAACCTCGCTCTCTTTCCCTCTCCCGTTCATATACTCTCGTATACGTTCTCTCTCTCTCTCTCTCTCTCTCTCTCTCTCTTTCACGGTGCACGACGTTACTAATTGAAGTGTCCAGTTTCGCAACTAACTTTATTACCGGATATCTGACCGCGCTCGTAAACTGCTTCCGTCGAGTTACGTTGTTTTCCAGAGCTTTTCAGCGACCGCGCGAGCAGGGGTTCGGGCGTAACGAGGAGCGAAAGGTCACGAAACCCAATAAGACGCAATCGCGAGCGTATCACGCGTCCTCGATTAATGCTTGAGAGAATCTTGTCGGAACACATATTGAAATTAATGTAGATTGCTAGTGGAAAAAGAATGCGAATCGCACCATTGGGAATTAAAGCACCGAGCTACCTGTTATGTCTCATGTATTATGCAAGCATCCATTTGCGGCTTTTGCACTTTCGCCCGAAGAAAGGTGCTTCAATTGCTTTAGGCAAAATGGACCAACGTAATAGGATATATATCGTAGGTGGGAATATCGATAGAAGTTATTCGGGAGTGAGTTGTATGGCCGATTGATTGGAACTAGCCGATCAAAATGCCATAGAGCACTGATCAGGATATTACAGAGGTACGTCCTGGAATCGCGTTGTCAATCGACGGTAATAATGGACGTCAAACATCTAATAGGGGCGTAGCGGCCCCAATTACTAGCGGTTAATTCAACAATTAATCACAAATACCTAACTAAGTTCACCAATGATCAGCAGGCAACTCGATACGTTTCAGGGAAAACAGATCGCATGCTGACATGCAATTTTTGATTGTACAATGCAACAGACGTTTCAGTGATAACAGGATTTCATAGTAGTAGTGCAATCAAGGTAGTTGTTACGTTACAGTGTTTTTTTAAAAATGGATTACAATTTTGATGACATACGTTCGATTAAAACCTACCTTTTGTACGCGTTTCGTATACAACTATTAAAAGCAAATGTAATTACAATTTTAGTTATTTTTGCCTCAAATGACAACATTCAGTTTTAACAATTCTATATATAATAGTTCAAAACATACAAATCTAGCTGAAAGTTTTAATCACAGAACACAGTTGAAATACTCAGCCTTTGTATTTGACATTTGGATATTAAGCAGCGTGACAACTACCTTAAACAATCACATGTTAAATACTTGCACTCTCATAAAAGCAGGCAAGTTACTTCTCCAACTTGGCAGTTGCACAATCAAGAATAGTATATATATACATATAAGTGAATAGTCTCAGGCATATCTGGCAGCAGCAAATCACAGCATTATTTCGATGAAACAGTGAGTGAGACACGCACACCACTTGTTGTCGCGACCTCGCTGCACCAAGGACTTAGGGTAACTGTCTCGGTATATCTTCCGGCAGGTAGTGCGAGCCATGGTAAACAGAGAGCTCGTAAAACTATCCCCACCCGTGCCAGCACCGAATTTGCACCGAAAGCCCTCGAAATGTAGCGGAGAAATTTCCTCTCTCGTGTTCCGGGCGATTTAATAAGAGCTTCTGGCCTCGCTCGACCATCATATAGTATAGACAAAATGTACCAGGCGAATATGTATGACTTTCCTGGCGCCCTCGAGGCAAACTTAACCCTTATTCTCTGTAATTAATTTTTCCTATTCTTGCGTTAATTTTTAGTCTTAATTTTCAAGAGAATAACTACCGTCTTTAAACTTTGCCTTTGTTATAATAAATAGATATAATAATAAGTTAAAATGAGTACTCATACGTATTTGAAAATGTTAGATTATAGTTAGAATTCTTTCCAAACTTTAATTCTAAATTTAGCAATATTATATTGCTTTATCTTAACCAAAAATCGACAAAAAAATGCCACTGTCGCAGAGCAAAGGTTACCAGGGAAGCGACTTGAAAAGATGTTCGCCCGAGTCATGGTAATTTCCGGTGTGAAAAAGATAATGGTGGCGCGCTTCATCGGCGGTTAGAGAGGAGTACGGACACGAAAGTGTGGTAGTGGTGGTGTCCGAGGGGAATTCCAGTGGCGAGTAGATGGGAAAAGCGCGTGTTCACGAACGTGCTCTGGTAAGAGGGCCAAATTACCGTTGTAGAACGAGGATTAAGCCGCTCTTGCTCGGCGACCTTAACTGCTTGCCCTTAAAAGCGTCTGTTTGCCGAGTAATTCGTGGTTGCTCGGAGAAAGAGAACTCCACACGCGTACCTTCGTCGCCCTTTTAATATCCATCGACGCGATTCCATCGAGGGTTTACAATTCTCGCAGACCTTTCTCTTCGCTTTAATGCGCCCGCTTTTCCAAGCCTCTCGAAATTAATGCGCACTCTCCCTTGAGAGAGAAGTTCGTGTACTCGTAACTGGCACTTGACGAATTCTATAGGAAGTTTCTCGACCCTTTTGAAAGGCAGTTGGCGTTCAAAGGGTAGTGGTGAACGGAGAGCGAAGGGAATTTTCGAAGTCGCGCACCTTTATCGAATCGAGTTAGGCATCATAAACGGCCTTCCGGCGCCGGAAGTTTGCTTATCCGTAAAAAGGAAACCAGCCTTCTCGGCGACGTGCCACGATTCTCACCACGCCACTCACGTAGCCTCGACCCATACGTACATATAGGGCGAATCACGAACATTTTGAAACTTCATTGTCAGGTACACGCTACTGCAGAAAGAATAGTTTATAAATTGCATGGAAAATTTAATTATACGCGAATGTTGTTCAAAAACTTTTTCCTACTTTCTCTATGTTACATATAATATTATATTACACGTAAAATGTATGTAATACTAGCTGTCCAATTCAGTTTCACTCGGATGACATTCCATGCGCGCGTTAAAAATTATTTAATTGAAACAACAAGGAGTTACAAATATCTTGCGACGATGTATAACTCCTCTCAGTCCTTCCAAAATTTTCCATTTATTTTTCGAACTATAGAATTCATAAATATACGAGAGAAAATCGCAATAATATCGATTCCGTTATTTTCGACTTTATTGAAAAAGAAATGCATTGTATGCGATTAATAAAAAGTGGAGCATGGCAATAGTAATTCAAAAGGAAGTGAATTGTTTTATTTAATACTAGCTGTTCTACCCAGCCTGGCCGATGGGGTGGGCGCTTCAGGGGTGATTGAAATTCTGATAATATTTTTTCTAGGGTATCGAAAAACACTCGTACCAAATTTAATGCGGATATGATGAACGGTATACTTTTATACAAGTATTAAACATATCATAAACTAGCTGTCCTACCCATAGTTTCGCTCGGGTGGCATTTCGTGTGTATTTTTTCTAAGATATTAAAGAATACTTATGCCAAATTTGGTGGAACGGGACTTTTATGTATAAAAACTAGCAATTTTCCTCGCCCCGGTGGGATTCATTGTTTGTATGCTATCTACCTTTGCTATCGTAATACATTTTAAAGTAAACCGCATGAAAATCGATTCTGTAGTTCGCGAGTTATAACTGGGTAAACAGAAAAATCCTTTTTATTTTGTATATATTATAAAATATAAAATAAAACATAAATATATATTACAGCTATAAAAGCGAAGCTCTGATACCCTTTAACACAGTACGTTTCCAGTGGGTGCAGCCTAATTCCGGAATCAAGTGGCTCCATTATGGGGTGCATGGGTCCGGTAATGTAGCGGATACTAGGTGGAGAAAGGTAGTAGTAGGTCTCTCCCCGGGTTCTAGGGCGCAGGAAATGGCGTTGCGATGTTTCAAGGGATATGGGTCAGATATTCGCGGGATTCAGCGAGCAAAGCCTTCGGGACTTCCCCTCTACATCACCAGTTTCGAGCGAGCCTCCTATGGAAAAGGACTTGTCTTCGATCCCACCCTCCCCTTTCCGACCCACTCTACAACACTGTCAAGGCCTGCTGAAACACCCTCTGCCCTTTTTATTTTTTTTAAAACCTTTAGTTTTAGATGGAAGCAATCTGTTTGGTTGTAACAATGATATAAAATATGATATGTGTGTTATAATAATAAATTAAAAATACCTTTGAAAGTAGTTATTATAAAATACCAGAAATTGGTATTGGTGATTGATCTAAAAGTGAAAGAAGATGTTAAGTTACAGTTTCATTCTGTTATAAATTTTAAGTCATTGTAATTAACAACTGTACTTGGGGATTGCAAAATTGTATGACTCAAGCACTCCAATATCTTAGAAGTTATAGACAAATATTACGTAAACCTAGAAAGAAGTAGATATCATTCTACACGATAACAACCTTCTGCCCTTCGCGTGATTCCGAAAGAAGTTTCTACCAGAGTTTGTAGCGTTGGCAATTAATTAAGATTATTAACACCAAGCGGACTCGAACGCAACTGACTGGTGGGGAAGTGCTTGAAACTTGACCTGGATTTTATTGCTTCAATGTGAAGTTTTCGACCCTCTCTTTGCGACAAACAGGCTCGGCCGAATGCTAGTGAACAAGGCGCGCCCTTCAAAGAACAGTGGCTACTTGGTGGGCTTCGAGAATAAAGGCTTTCGGTCGAGAATGCGAAGAATTTGCGAGCACCTTTTACCTTTCATTGCTGGAATGCTAGCCCCAGACAGGTAATTAGCTTTACTGTGGAGGCGGCGCGAGCTTTCTGCGAGCGGAAAGTGGGAAAGGGTGTAAGCTCGTGAAATAAGCTCGCGTTAGAGGGCGGCGATCCTGTCGGAACAGCTGGGTTACAACTGGGAGTTCTGATTAAAGTATTTCTCCAAGTATGCGAGCTATTACATTTATTCTTTGAGAGTATTGCTAAGGGTAGAATCATATTACGATATTATGAAAATTTCCATGTACTTCGTACCATATAAAGAAGATAGACTTTTTCTACTGAATTCATCTTTTTTACGTATTATATTTATTCCCTTGTGGAATCATATTACGAAATTATGAAAATTCCCCTGTACTTCATACGATATAAGGAAAATCCATTCCTACCAGCGAATTCCCCTTTTCTTACGTGTTATTAATGAAACACGACTGCTTTTAATACCCGATAAGAGAATTCATTTCCATAAAGTCCCCGACCTTCGCCTTTCCAGACGAGAATCTGATCTAATCGTCGCGCATTCCACAAAACTCTCCATCCCCTAGTACGAATTCCGTGACCGGCGGCCTTAAAGCTCGCCAAATTATTTATAAAGCCTCCGACAAACGGCTGCGGCAAAGCGAGCCAAACTTTAAGTCCAATGAAAATCCGGGGTGGAAAGCGGTCGCTTTTGGGAAATGATAATTGGCCGAGAATGTCTGGTGTCGGCTTACTTAGTATTAAGTATTAAGAAGGGAGTGAAACAAGGCTGGCCTCGTTAAATATTCATTGAGTGCCTTGGCCAAAGTGGAGATCTTGAAAAAGGGAAGAGGAGCACGCTTCGTAGCGCGCCGTGTGAATTATTCCTTCGTCATTTCACGTTCATTTAGCTTCGCGACCATCTTCACCCCTTCGCTCCTCCCTTTTGACAATGACGATCTTACGAAACAGGGACTGAAGACTCGACATTATTTCCAAAGAGAGTTTTACATCAAGAAAGATCGGTGTAAAAGTTTGCGAAAGCGGAAGCTCGTTGTGGCCGATAAACAATTACAAAGAATTACGGTATCGCGCGAAAAACTGCCACTCTCATTAACCGTCAACTTTCCAGGGAAATTGCGCGCGCCCTATCAGAGATGTAAGTCACGTAAGAGATTTAATTATACATCCCGATAAAAAAGGGGTCGAGTGGAAAATGACTGGCTGTCGAGCTCGTTAAACGCGTTAAATAGCAATCGTTTAATAATCCACCACTCTTTCTTCTCATTTAGGGAGAAGCAGAGAATCGGCCATCTTGTAGATACCAAAACTATAATAGAAATAGAGAGAAAAACAGCTCTGTACGGAGAGATATTTCTGTGCAAAACATCGATTCTGATTAAGCTGCTTCGAGGAGATTCCTGCTGCACCAGTCGACTACATACTCTTCTCATATTTCTTTTCAGAATCGAGTTATGTAAATTCTGCGACATTCATATCGGACGTTAGAACGAAAGAGAGATAGAAAGCTCGCGTGAGTATAATGTCTACACGTTGAATCTTGACTTTGTCGCTTGTCGTCTGTCTCTGCCCATTGTGACGCACACCCTCCACGAGCGATTCCGCCCCGGAACAAAACTGTAACGGGGCCGGTCGGGCCTAAAACCCCCATGGCGGCCGTACATGCCTTTTATGCCACACTGCGTGCTCCGTGGAAACGTGTTACGTCTGCGCACGACTACGTCTGCACTTGGTAGTAAAGCGACACTCAGAGATAAGCCTGAATACAAGGTGTCCTGTGACAGCAAGAATTATGTTTCTGTTATACCTGCACCATGTTCTACATTCACCCCAACCCTTTCTCCCGCTCGAAGGGTGGAAGGTTCATGGAGGAATGTTGATTTTTAGATATTATTTGTACTCGTATTATTATTATTATACTGTAATCTGTAAATCCGTATCCTTTCACGACACCTTGCACAGAATGCTACGTTTGCTTTTGGAATCAATGATGATTTTATTACTATTATTTATTATTCATGAAGACTTTATTAATTATTCAACCAGTTTATGCAAATAATAACCTAATTAATATATGCGATCAAATTGATTTATTTTATAATTTTATTCATAATTAATGAGAATTCCTTAATGATCTCAAAGCAAACGAGTCATTCCGTACGCAAATTCCTTCTCGCACCACCACGGACGTAGCAAAGATCATCGCGATCACGCAATGTAGCTTAAAACTCGCGTACCTCATTGCCCCGAGTGCCAACTTTGTTGCGTGCGACGGGAGCGCTTGTGCGGAGGGTGTGCGTGTAACTGTTTACCAATTAAAACTCTACCAATTGACGAAGAGCAAGGAGGGAAAGCGGTGCTTCGCGCAGTAATTTCAAAGCATTCCACCACCGATTCAAAACCCGCCAATCGAGACTTTACTCGCCGAAAGCGGCGATAACAAGAAAAAACAAGAGCTTACCGTGGGAAAATCGAGAGCATCGTTTCAAGGCTGAAGACGAACACATATGAGCACTCGCTCGCTCGCTCGCGCGCGCGATATCCGCTCAAGGTGAAATCGGAAACTATTTTCGCGTGTTTCGCATGTGTTCGCGTGCAATTACGTTTGCCGACGGGTTTTAATATCGGGAAAAGGCGGCCTCTCTCTCTCTCTCTCTCTCTCTCTCTTTCTCCCTCTCGCCATTCCGGCCGGAATAGCGAGACATTTCTGAAATGTGGAATGCCTTTGTATTACCTTCACTCGAGCGCCCCTCGACATTCGGGATTTTTCCTAGTTATTGTTATACTATGCCTGCCAACCCGTACGTGCTCCGTCTCTTCGTCTCTGTTTTTTTTTACAGTCACTTGACAGTCCGCTTACGTGTGTGTCTCGTGTCTCTCTTTCTCTCTCTCTCTCTCTTTCACTCCTATTCTCTACTCTCTATCTCTATCTCTGTCTCTCTCTCTCCCTCTCACTCTATCTCACTCTATCTCACATATATACATATCCACAGACTCACATACACACACATACACATTCGCCCACTCTAAATCTTGATTAAAAGCTCCGCGAAAAACACTCTACGTGTCCTCTCTTTCTCTATCTCACTGCCCTCAACCCACACCCCTTCTCTTTCCTGTTTTTCTTTCTTTGTCACAGAGGAAGTGCACGTGAAATGCGGCCGGCTGCACGGAAAGTGGAA
This sequence comes from Ectemnius lituratus, assembly GCA_910593735.2. Lineage (NCBI taxonomy): Eukaryota > Metazoa > Arthropoda > Insecta > Hymenoptera > Crabronidae > Ectemnius > Ectemnius lituratus. The sequence continues at coordinate 4,864,093 of OU343044.1, read as the reverse complement.
TATAGAAAAGTACTTTGAAACGGGAAGTTCGTTCTTTGCCACCCCTCGAGCAGATCCGCTCGGATATCTCCTTGAATGCAAATGTAGAGTATATAAAATGGCAAAGTTATACTTTTGAAAAATTCCGATCTTTTAATAGGTCTACCTGGTTAGTATGATTTTCTTCTGTTTATCTATGATTTTGGGAAGCCACTTTCCTGAAAGCTGCTGCTGCACCGATTCGCACCGAAAGTCGTACCATATCTCTTCACAAAAGTAATTCACTATTCACAAGAAAATCCGTAATT